>JALAZF010000394.1:5740000-6008707 GCA_022829125.1 Lathyrus tuberosus
ATTATATATATATATATATATATATATATATATATATATATATATATATATATATATATATATATATATATATATATATCAAAATTGTGTCATCAAAATACATAGTTTTGTCATCATCAAAAAGGGGGAGATTGTGAGAACGAGATTTGGTTCTGCAATATTATCTCTAAGTTTTGATGATATCAAATAAGTATTTCTGTATGAACAATTTTGTACAGCTAATGTTTGTTATTTGTGAGAACATAACAAACAGGTTATGCTTCCGTAAATTGGCGCGAACATAATGCTTAAAGGAAAATACTCCGCCTACACTCTTGAAAATCAGAACTCATTTTAAGATAATAAGAAGCTCTCAAGACTCTGATACAAAAGGAAAAGAGAACGAGTTCTAAAGATCTGAAGACATAGGTTCTGATAGAACGAAGTCCAGATGCTGAAGAGTTAAGCTCTCTGATCAAGGTTCTGAAGACCTAAATCAAGTATCTACTCATGCTTCAACCAAATACTACCAGAAGCCTCTGAAGATATGAAGACAATGCACCAAGTGAACAAGGTTCTGAAGACCAAGTGCTGAAGGCTCTGAAGACGTTGCTCTAAAGATTCGAAGACTTGAAACTCTCAAGAACCAAGCGATGTTTTCCCTTCTTACTCATGCTCGTAAAAAGGCCTCTGAAGTTGAGAAACCAAGAAGACAAAGCTACATAGTACAGTTGTACCTCAATACAAAGCGAAAATATCTTGGTAACAGAGCAACGGTACAATCAAAGATATTCTGACAAAAAAAGGACGCACAACACGCAAAAGTTTTTATCTGTCCTCACGCTTCTAGCCGTCAGCCTAGTTAAGCTATCATGATTACATTTCAACGGCTCTTTCTACACGGCTATAAAAGGAAGCAAAAGACTTGAAGAAAGATACACACGAACGCTACTGCAATATTCTTTCCATCTGAAATCTTTCTTAAGTATTTCTGGTCAAAACTTGTTTACATAATCAGCTTGTATAGAAGCACTTATTTGTAAACGAAATTTATTCAAACTTAGGTTTGTGTTCCTTGAGAAAGACCGTGTGGTTGTATTTCTTGAGAAGTCTAGGACGTGTAGTCTTAGAGGTTGTTCCTTGAGTAAGACCTGTGAGGTTGTATTACTTGAGAAGTCTAAAACTTGAGAGTTTTAAAGGTTGTGTTAGTCACCAGCGTTTTGGCTAGTGCATTGTACTGTTTTGATTGAATAGTGGATTAAGACCTCGTTGAGAGAGGCGAAATCACCTTGGCGGGTGGACTAGACTAACTTGAGTGTTTCTCAAGTGAACTAGTATAAACATAACGTGTTATCGTGTTGTGATTCATAAAGGTTTTTATTGATAAACGAAAGAGTCTTATAAAAACAAGTTTTCCTAAAAGAAACAATTTTATTTTGAAAAACCAATTCAAACCCCCATTTCTTGTGTTTTTCACACCTTCAGTCTCTACTTAAGGAAAGTGGGATTCCTTTTGTAAAGAGATTGTGTGACTGATCTCTTCTGAAGAATTAAGCATTGACATGTTTGGTTTCTCTGAAGATGAGATGGTTGTTGCAGTAAAGTAGGATGGAGGTTATCAACTTTAACTTGATATCTTTAATCAAGTCTATGAGAACGTGGAACTCGTATTTTGTTATAAGGAGGAGGTTCTTCTAAGTGGTAGAATGAATGACTGATCTCTTCAGCTGGATGTCTGATCAGATGTTGTGACATCAAGCCGAAACTTCAGGGTCTTAGTTGATGTTGTGGCGCATCATTGTAAGATAATTTGATCTTCTCAGAAATAAATGGAATTAATGCTTCAAAAAGGTCTATCTCATGCAGTTTGCGGGAGCTGCAAGAAGGAGTAGATGTTACATGTCCGAGTCTTAATGTATCTGAGATGGCTTACTATGGAGTAGGTAGATTATGTAACTTGAAGGTCAGATTTCATTGATGGATCAGAAGATTTTTTGGAGCTCTGAAGAAAGCTAAGATTAACTAAACAGTGGCATTTGGTTGATCTTTATTGTGAATTCAAGCAGTGTGCTTGGAGCTAATTACTCTTGTGCAGAAGGGCAATTGGTTGAAAATCAAAGGAGGTTCTGGTTCTGTTCATATCTTGTAGTTTGTGGTAGAAGCCCTAAGTTGCTTAAGGAAGATTACCTTCTTTTGGGAGATATATGAGAGTTTATTTCTCTCTTTGGTCGTCTAGAGTTCTTATTAATCAAGCTGGTGGAGCTATGTCCTCTGAAGATCTTCAGTGGGATTACTATGCTGATAGTAAGTCCAGTGGTGATTGTATAAAGAACCATTGTATATGGTGTCGGTGATATAATCAGGATGTCCAAACTGATGTTAGAACATCATCATGGTTTCTGAACTTGGAATTCAAATTGTGGAAGCTGATATTCACCAGTTGAATCAGAAGTGTTCTATCTTATCATATGGGAGAATGATAAATTAAAGACTGTTTTGAATCATGGGGTGATTATCTGGAAGGCTAACTCTTACTGAGGTCAGAATGCTTGTGGAGAGGTGGTTTCTTCTACTACAAGTCATGCTAGAGAAAAGTGGGTCAGTTTGGTGCTTGTGAAGCAAGTAAGCTGAGAATTTCTGGAGCATGGATTTGATGTATTTCAAGTGTGAATTACATCTGGGCGAGCTAACAAACTTAGGGGCTCTGTATGTTTCTTTGAGGAATGTGAAGCATTCCAGATTCAATTGGATTGTATCTCAAGGAACAAGGATATATATGGCTGTAAAACTCAAGGTGGATTTGTACAGAATATGGATGGTTTCTGGATGAGAGGGATCAATGGTGATTTTGGTCTCAATCCAAGAGTTTGTTGGTTGTGGTACAAGGATGTGATCCTGGTACTCTCTCACTATATGATCATGAAGTTTGTCATGGGATATCATGTGGTGATTTTGGGTGTTTCTTGTTGAATGAGCATCTTTTGTGAAAGATGGGGGGAGAACTTCTGTCTGTTAAGTGTACTAGTGTGGTTGGACTTCTGTCAGTTAACATAGGGGGAGCACTGGTTATCTACGACAGGGGGAGTTGGACTTCTGTTTTGGATCTGTTGCTGCAGTAGTGCAGTTGTTTATCAAGATTGGTAGTGGTTTCAAGCAGTCTGTGATTGAATACCTCTGGTGAGGGTGTAATGTCAGACAAGATGTCGTGACATTGTGCTACTGGTTTAGTTATGGGTGGACTTGACTAGTTGATTTTGGCTCTATCATTGGGATGTCAATGGATTAAATCAGAGTTATACAAGCCTCTTTGGAGTGTCTTGAGAGTTGTTGCTTGTTTCTGGGAGAATTTATTTTTCTCTACAGAAGTTGATAAAGCTTCTTGGAAGTCTTAGTTGATAACTGGGAGATGGTTGAAGAAATGTCTTAACATCTTGGTCAGTGTTATTTTCTTCTGGTTGTTAGGATTATTCTTGGGGCTCATTGAAAGGGACTGTGACTATGCTTCAGATGGACTAGACAAAGTCTGACAAGGTGTCAGGACATTGGTTAGGACTGTTGTACCCTAAATTTTTACCCTTAGATGTCATCCAGCTTTTGTGCATCTTAGGAGCATCTCTGCATTTGTTTGAGCTAACCCATATCTTGTAGTTTGTTTATTTGTGTTCAAATTAGGTCTACATATCATCGTGAGGCTCCACAAGTTGTTTTAAGCAAGTCAAATCGACAACAGATCTCCAATACCAGAGCTTTGGAATTAGGGTTCTATCCTGAAGGGATCATTAAGTTTTGGCTTTATCAAATCAAGATTTGTATGGATCACTTACCATATAATGCCATCTACATCCAATAGATATCATTTAACAAAAACCCAAGGTCTATGGGTTCTCAACGAGCGGAATTTGAGCCGCAATCCCACTATATCTCAAAACTAGGGTTTCTGTGACGCTTACCAGCCAACAACCTTGATTTTTCATCAAGATGATCCCCTAAAACCTAATTATCAATGCTATTGTCTTATCAACATCCTCAAGAGTCTCCTAAGACCTTTAGATGGGAAGGAAGAAACAAACTCACAAGGATCGACCTCAGTGCGTTCACAGGCGTAATTAGGGTTCGACTGAAACCCCTAATCTTTTGGAATCTTGGATCAAATGAAGTGTTAATGGATCTAACCATCACATATTGTCTCATGAAGTATTAAAAGCATCCATATCAAGTTTCATGAGGTTTCGTGCAAGAGAAGTAGGGTTTTGATCGCGAAAGACTCTGTATATGGCATTTTCCCCCTAATAGCCCGATTTAAAATAACCATAACTCCTAAACCGTGCACTGAAATTAAGCGACTCAAGGCTCATTGGAAAGCTTTCATCAAGATCTTTAATTCATTCCATATGACTTTTTGCCTAAAAATGCTTGGATTTTGAGTTATGGAGCTTACAAGGCGTTTTGGCCCAACACTTAGAAAATTTTTCAGCCCTTTTCATCACTCCTTTCCTCAACTTTGACACCACTTTTCACCAATTTCCATTTGGATTCAAGTCTCGAGTCTCAAATGAAAGTTGTAGAGCTCGTTGAGAGCTTTCCAACCATATGTGGAACATCTCCATAGGACAAACCATTCTCAAGTTATGGGTCGTCAAAGTAGGGCACTTGAAATTGTCAAATTTCAATAACTTAGAATTTTTTAAGTTCTTTTGGCAGTTTTGGGGACACGACTTGTGAGGGATTTTTCTACCAATTCAAGGCGTTATTTCAATTACTTTCCAACATCAACATTGAAGTATCATCCAAGAACTTTCATTTGAACCCAAGAGCATTAAAATTGGATCATTAAGTTAGGAAATATCTTGTGAACAATATGGCCATACGAGCTAATTTTTGCACCAAGGACATCATGTTTTGAATTCAAATTTTCTTTCCCCTCTCTCCAAAAGCAATGATCTGATCCTATTAGTATTCCATAACCCGTGCAAGGCAAAAAGAAACACCTAAGGCATAGCTATGGATCTTGTCCCAAGCATGCAAAAGAAAAAGGAGAAAAAGACAAATTCCTTCTCACATGAATCAAGAATTGTGAAACCACGCTTGCAGCCCCATGCAGGGAACATCCATTTAATGCATCCCAAACCCTGAGTCATCAAACTCTCCTATAAAAGGAGGCCCCAACTTCCTCAGAGGGGTCATTCGAAAATAGGGGGAAACAACACAAAATCTCTAAAAAAATTTCATTCCTCTGGAGCACGAGTTAAGTTGAGAAAGAGGAGAAATTTCTGCTGCTTGTTTTGGAAATCAGGTAAGTTGTTCAACTCTCTATATCATGTGCATCCTATGTGTAGTATCTTGTTGTGAGGTTTTTGCTCTTATGCATCATTTAAATATGTTAATCTGTTGTTCAAGGTATCACCTGTGTGCATGTCCTAATCCATCATGAGCACCAACATATCGTTTTGAAGCATGACATGTATCAGCTCTTATTTACATACTACTGTTGCTTCTGTTTGTAAAATGCATGATCTACATGGCGTGATCTCATAGTGCTTGCATTATGTGTTGCATAATGTGTTGGATAGTCGTGTTTGCAAGATTGTATGGTTAAAATTGGTGAACCATGACCATATGTGCATTCTGTTTCATCTTGAGTATTGTCTTGAAATGCCATATTGCCTTTACAAGTATAACATGTCAACCTTTTACACGCTGTTTGCTCAGTTACCTGTAAGTTTGTATGGGCTGATATGTTGATATTACACATGCTAACATGTTGCTTTCCATATCACTTTAAATGATGTTGTAACACTGTGACAGATCCATGCTAAAATACTGTAATGATTTTGGTTATTGACTTCAGAATGTATGATGTGTTAAACTTTCATGAGCATATGCTACTAAGTTGTTGTTATTGCGCATGGCTGAGATGTATGCATTTGCTTTGGTTAATGCTAACATATCCTTGTTTGCTTATCACTCGAACACCACATATGTTGACTCGTTGTAGTTGTATTGTTTGATATCACGCGCATTTGGAATAGAAAGCATGTGTTAAAAAAAAAACTAACATCTTTTTGGATCATGGTTTCAATTGATAACCACTCATGTCATAACCAACATCTTGCTCAAGTGATAACAGCATCTTGTTCCATGTTTAAAATGCTCCAATCTGGCATTTTATTCCGTGTGATTTAGTTAAGTTTTGGTAGAGTTACAAAGATTAGAAGTTGGGTAATTGTTGGTTTGAAACACGTTTAAAACGTCTGCGCATGTGTTTGTTTTCATTCTATTGTTTTCATGATTCATTTTGGCTTATTAATTAATGGTTGCGGATATACGAACGGATGTACTGCCGTCCCAACGGTTCACCATACGCCTTTCCTTTCGCCTTTCACCTAATTGACCTGGGTTCGATCCTTGGATTAGCCCCCTTTTGCCATTTTCTTGTTTTTCGCCTGTTGCCTCTCATTACCAACCTGGGCCTTGCGCCCTTTGCCATACGCACCCCCACCATTCAGGCCCATCAAGCCCCTTTTCGTTTTCTTAACTAAATCAGTTCACTCATACACCCCCTCTGCCTATTTTCCAAATGTTTATTTATTTCAAATCTCTTTTAGCAAAAATCTCCATATTATTTTCTTTATTAAAAAAAAACTCCAAAATATTTATTTAATTTCAGTGTTCTTTATTTATGTGGTTGATTTTAATAGTTTTAATTGTTAATTATTCTTAATTGTTAATTGCTTTATTAGATTTTAGTTTAATTATCAATTATATCTTGAATTGTGTTAATTGTTATTCTCAATTGTGTTGTTGATGTGAGATTTGTCATTTACATTGTGAGATTGTCAATTTGTAAGGTTAAATGTTAATTTCTAATTATTAATCATCCATATATAGTTAAATTTTAAATTACCTTATGTGTGATAATTGCTAATTTTAATTGCCTTGTCAATTAATTATCAATTTTGGTTGAAATATTATTTCGCTCATGACTTGTTTAATCCTTGAGTTAACCTATCCATGTTGATTGGCCATGTCTTTGACTTTTACATGAATATCACTCTTCTTTATTATCATCCTTTAATATCATTCTACATGTTTGTCTTCCTAAAGATTGAAGCATGTTGATTGTCATCCTTAATATCTTCCTATATGTTTGTCTTCATAAAGATTTAAACATATTGTTATCATTTTAATCATTCTTATAATCATGTCCATCTCACCCATACTTTATCATGAAACATATTGCCATCTTCATGCTTATGTTACTTCCATCACATTATCTCATATCAATGTTGTAACTTATATCGTGCCTTACCCTGTCATTTTATCAAGTGTATGTTTATCATATTTTACTTCCTTTTATATGTTTATTTATCATTATCCAAACCTTTTCAAAACAATATAAAATTCTCGATCCAACGTCGAGCCCATTTTCTACCCATGTAAGTCGATCGCCTTCGGGCATCGCATTCAACCTTTTGGTCACAAGACACAAGTCTAGTATCACCTTGCTAGCACCATCGCCTAAACAACATAATTTAATCACGTTAATATCCAAAGGAAAATCCCATGCATGATGACCATGTTATTGTGTATGGTGCATATCATTTGCATTCATAATCATTACCTTAAGATAAGTCACGACTCCTACCTTGACCTAAGTAACCTTTTAGGAAGAAACTTTGTTTCTTGGTCTCATCAGAGCCACGAAATCACAACTAGCCTTAGGAGATAGTTCTTAAACTCTTAGTGATATTCATCATAATGAATTTATCACTCCCCCTACTGACTAAACTTTAACATAGGTCCATTACAGCTAGATTTAGAGAGTTCCTAAACTCTACAATGAGCTTGTACTCATTTCCCCTCTGAGTATTGACCATAGTCAATCATTCAGTAGACGTAGAACTACGCATACTCTGATTCTATTCCCGAGGATACGTAGGCGTAAAGTGCGATGCTTTATCGAGTATACTTAGATACTAACCCCTAGGGTTTCCCAACCTTTAGCATAGAACCTTTAGCCAACAGATGACAAATAACATAATTGAATCAAGAGGTTCCTGTAGAGTACTACAGATATCTAGGATGCTAACACCTTCCCTAGGTATAACCAACCCCCGAACTTAGAATCTTAGTGCATTTGCATTGCATTATGGGAATTCGGTTTTTTTTTCCCTTCCTTTGGATAAATCAAAGACCGGTGGTGACATTAAAAATACGATACAAGTTAATTAATAATTTGTTATTCAATTTTCACCGCGACAGAAATGGCGACTTCACTGGGGATACTTCTCATAAGAGGGTTCCCCCTAACTTGTTTAATCATGTTATTTGTTATATATACTTGTATTTGTTATGCTTGCTTGGGTTGTCACTTTGAGTGGTGAGGAGTCCTAGACCTGGGCATGAGTATAATTATAGGAGATGATATGGTCAAGGGTACTTTGACGGAGTCGATTCCTGAAAAGTCGAATTGAGAAAATCATCGCTCAGTTTAGGTTCTTTTGAACTTAATATTGTTTGAACGGGTACATTCGTGAAAACGATATTAACTTCGACCAAGGACCTTTAAGACTGAGGACCGTAGCACCTTTAACCCAACTTGGCCTTTTAGGACGTAGTGCGGTGACTATGCGGGAGTCCATTTCCAAATAGTTGTCACGCGATACTACACTCAGACGAGATTCTCTTGAGAATATTATTGACTAACCGAGTAATTTGGGAAGTCGATAATATCCGAAAGATGGGTCGTAGACTCTGGGAACTCTTAGAACCCGTTCGGCAGGTACATTCTGAAACCACACCACCACTATGGGATGGGTAGACCTTGACTCCACTCATGCTCCTTTGAACCTAGGACCTTTTGTTTGCTTGTTTGTGTGCCCTTTTGTTTGTGTGTTTGTGCATACATGCATACATAAGCATCATTTTCATTCAAGTTCGTGGAGTCTGAGTCTTTTATTTACGTCGTAGGGTACCATGGACAATGAAAGAAGGAACACCGTGAAGTTTACTTACAAGAGTTTTGACACAAGTGACCTAAGGAGGTTGGAGACTCTGTTGGTTGATCCAAAAGGATTCGAGCGTAGATATGGGGCGCTTTTGTTTCTGTTGAAGGTGAGGGTTGATCAAGGACTTCTCTCCACCCTACTTCAGTTTTATGATCCGGTATATCATTGCTTCACATTCCCTGATTACCAACTGGTGCCTACTCTTGAGGAATATGCATGTCTGACTGAGATACCTATTTTGGATAAGTCTCCTTTTCCCATTTTTGGTAAGGACCCTAAGGAACAAGAGATTGCTAAGGCGACACATTTGGAGTTAGCAGACATACTAGGGAATATGACTACCAAAGGAGGGATTTCTGTTCTGCCTATGAAATTTCTGGTGGAGAAAGCTCATCATTATGCCAGGCGTTCTGACATGGCTGCCTTTGAGGCTATATATGCTTTAATGATTTATGGTACCTTTCTGTTCCCCAATCTCAAAGACTATGTGGACTTCAATGCTATCAAGATATTTATGAAGAGGAACCCTGTCCCTACTTTGTTAGCTGAAGCTTATCACGCCATACATTCGAAGCATGCCAAAGGAGGGCAGATCACATGTTGTGTACCCTTATTATACAAGTGGTTTACTTCGCACTTGCCCAAGGCTAACAGTTTTTGGGACCCTAAAAAAGGATGGTGGTCTAAGAAGATCATGGCCCTTACTCATTCTGACGTTGATTGGTACAACCCTCATAGGTACGAGGATGTTGTGATCATTGACAGTTGTGGAAAGTTCGGGAATGTGCCTCTTCTTGGCATACAGGGAATAACCAGTTACAATCCGGTCTTAGCTCGCAGACAGTTCGGTTACCCTTTGAAGGTCAAACCTCTTGGTATTCATACAGAAGGATTTTTCTCCAAAGATTACGAAAAGCAGGAGGAATTGAGGGGCAGAATTTTAGAAGCCTGGAGGGACAAACACAAGAAAGATAGGAATGCTTTGGGGAAGCATAACTGTGTCTCCATGGACCCCTACCTACAATGGGTCAGAAGAAGGGCTATTGAACTAAGGATGCCCTATGATCGCCAAGAGCCTATGGTCTTGAATGAAGAACCTGTCTTCATCTTTGCATCTGAGACAGAGGAATTAAAGATCGCCTTAAGGAAAGCTTAGCAGATAGGGAATGCTTGGAAGGATAAGTGTGAGGTGCTTGTGGAAGAGAACGAAGCGCTTCAAAGACAACTAAAGGCAAAAGGTGAGGAAGTTCTCTCTTGCAAAAGGAGGAAGTTACAAGAAGACCCGAGTCCCTCAAACCCTAAGACTACTTCGTGGGAGGCGATAATAGAGGAGCTGGTTCTCGAGAAGTCCCGAATGGAAGAAGAGATTAAGAAGTACAAGCTAAGATTATTGGCGGAATCTCCTTAGGTCTTTTATTAGCCTTTATTTAATTATTAAAACTCTTGTAAGAATATCAACGGTTGTAATGTTTTCCTTACGAAGTTTTAATTCCCGTTTCTTTCACTTGTAACAAATTTTGTATGATTAATGAAATCAGGTCCGTTGGTATTCTGTGACGATTACATATACTCAAAATTCCACGAACTTTTGCATCTCATTGCATTTGCATTCTCATTCTCATTCACTTCAAAGAACTCAAAGTTTGCTGTTTTTAGATATCGTAAAATGGATCATGGAAGGAAAGGAACGCTACCATACACCTTCAGGGTTTTTGATGTGGAACAGTTGAGGGAACTAGGAGGTCGGATAAGGGATCCAGATGCCTTCGCCGCAAAGCACAGGCATATGCTCTCTTTATTGCAGGTACAAGTAGCTGAGGGTTTATCAGAGACATTGGTTCAACTCTACCATGTGATCTACCACTGTTTCATCTTCCAAGATTTCCAGTTGATGCCCACTTTGGAAGAGTATTCCGCCTTATTAGGGATACCCGTCAAAGATTCACCCCCGTTCTACGGTGGAGAAGGAAGACCCAGTCAGGAAGACATCGCGAGAGTGACTCGCATCAAGCTGATAGAGATCCAGACACACATGAGGTGCAGAAGAGGGATCGACGGCTTGCCTGCTCAATTCTTATTTAAGAAAGCTCGAGAGTTCGCCGACCAAGAAAAAACTAGGGCTTTCGAGAAACTTTTCGCGCTACTGGTCTATGGTCTATTTTTGTTTCCGAATGTTGAGAATTTCGTCGACGTTCATGCAATCAGGATCTTCATGCTCAAGAACCCGGTACCAACGTTGTTGGCCGATGCATACCACTCGATCCATTCAAGGATCCTGAAAGGAGAAGGTCAGATCGTATACTGCACTGCTATCCTCTATAGGTGGTTTATTTCGCACCTACCAAAGACCATGGCCTTCTGGGATGTGAGGGATGGCTCGGAATGGCCCGTTAAACTCATGGACCTGACCCACTCAGATGTTGTTTGGTATGATCCGATATACGGAGGGATTCCCATGATTCACAGTTGCGGAGATTTTTCCAACGTGCCTCTTCTTGGCACGAAAGGGTGCACCAGTTACAACCCTGTTCTCGCTCGTTGCCAGCTTGGGCATCCGATGAATGAGATACCAGATCCAGAGAACTTGAAAAGAATTTTCCTCTATGAAGGAGAAGACCCCCAGCTGAAGATGCGGATTCTATTCGCTTGGCGTCAAATCAACAGACAAGGAATGACTGCAGCGACAAACCCTGACTGCACGGTTATAGAATCTTACCTAGAGTGGTCACGCAAACGAGCCCTCGCTCTGACGATGCCATATCCTCGGCCCAAGCCTCCTGTAATAGAATCAGATGAAGTTTCAAGACTAAAGGTAGAAGTGGAGAAGCTGACACTGGACAAGTACATATTGCAGGAAAGGATTGACAAGTTGATGGAAGAACTCAGCGAAAGGAAAGGAGCATCATCCAGCGGATCAAAGCCCTAGTTCCTCTTTGTTGTATTTTGTTGTACTGAAAGCCCTGAGGGTGTACCGCTTGTAAACAAGTTTTAAAATTTTAATAAAAACAAGTTTCTAATTGCGATATTTAACTACACTTTCGAGCTCCTTGAAGTGAATGTTGCATCATGTTGCATCATACACATCACATCTGCATTCTCGCATATACATGTGCGTTTCTTCGGTGTCTCATTATCCTTTTATCTTCTTCAGTTGTCGTCGTTGAACCACCACCCTGAGTGCCCTGCACCGTTACAACCTTGAAGAGAAAGGATGTCTGAAAATTGCGAGAATCTGGATCAGGTTAACAACGAGCTCGCTGAATTAAGAGTAGGAATGGGGCAGATCATGGAAGCCTTGAGTATCATATGAGCAACGATGGACACACAAGCCACTGTGGTCTCAGAAATCGTCACTACGACTGTTGTGCCACCGGTTATACCTGTCGTAAATCCCACTCTGGGGATGCCATTCGAGTTCATGCGAGCCACAACCCCTCAATCCACGCAATAAGCAGTACCATTGCTCAGTGAGAATCAACAAGCTATTCCGACTTATGTTCCGCCTGTGGTACAGACCCAATTCCAACCTGTTTTCCAGAACCAGCAGTATTTTGATGGTATGTCTGTAGAAGAGGGTGACAGTAACGAGAAGTTGAGAGCCAACATGGAGGTGATGCAGAGAAAGCTGAAGGCTATGGAAGGAGACAACGTTTTCAGTTCTGACCTTAAAGATATGTGTCTAGTCACTGATCTAGTGATTCCACCGAAATTCAAGTTACCAAGTTTTGAATTGTATTCTGGTGCCACGTGTCCTAAGGCACACCTAGTCATGTATCTCCGAAGAATGGCGGCTTATATGGATAATGATAAGTTAATGATCCATTGTTTCCAAGACAGCCTGAAGGGCGCTGCCGCAAAGTGGTATTTAAGCTTAGACCAGTCTCAGATCAAGTGTTTCCAGGATGTTATGGACGTGTTCATAAAGCATTATAAGTATAATTTGGATTTAGCTCCTGATCGTAGACAGCTATTGACCATGACTCAGAAGAACACAGAGTCGTTTAAAGAATATGCTCAAAGATGGAGAGAGACTGCATCACAAGTTGAACCGCCATTGACTGAAAAGGAATTAGCTGATTGGTTTGTAGATACTGTAAGACCAGAATTCTATGAGAAGATGATCAGTAATATCGGCGCTAATTTCTCTGATATCATTGCAATTGGTATGAAGGTGGAGGCAGGTCTGAAAAGTGGAAAGGTAGCCAGCTCACCGAACAGTTCTACTAGCACCGGTATCAAGAAGTCTCCGGGTAACTTCCATAAGAAGAAGGAAGGCGAGACTAACGCTATTTTGACAGGAAAGAGGCAAAATCCTAGTTGGAAACGATCTCTATTCCAACCACAACCGAGTCCCGGCTTTCCTCAGCAGCCAATCTATCCCACACAGTTTGCACAACAACCATACGTGGCGTCTGTTACGCCCACTTTTAATCATCAGATAATGCAGCAAGTTCCTGCTTCCCAGTCACCAAATCAGCAACAGTGGACGAAGAACCAGAATCAGAATTACCAGCAACAACGGCGGCCAGTGCCACAGCAAAATACCCCGCCAAGAAGACAAGCAGTAACACCAAATTTTCCGCCCATACCAATGACGTACACGGCATTGTATCCTTCGCTGGTGGAGCAAGGATTAATCGTTACTAGGCCATTGGGGCCACTATCTGAAAAAGCTATGCAGTTCTACAATCCTAATGCATCATGTGTTTTCCATCAAGGAGGAGTAGGCCACGATTTAGAAGGGTGTTTGGCGCTAAAGAATCTAGTAAAGAGTCTGATGGAGAAAAATATCCTGTCTTTCGCTAACAACCAGCCAGATGTGAAAAACAACCCCTTGCCAACACATGGGTCAGCCAATGCCATCGAAGATGAGAATGGTGAAGTACTAGTCTCAGATGTAACAAAGATTAAGACTCCCTTGAAGATGTTTCATGCTAAGCTATTCAGCGCCGGTTTGGTCAAAGATTGCCACGATGGTTGTAAAAAGTGTGACAGTAATAATGAAGGGTGTCAGTTGGTACGAAATGATATCCAACAATTGATCGATGAAGGTTTCTTACAGGTTTTTAGAAAGGAAGGCAAAGTAGCAGTGATTGAACCAGTGTTTAATTTACCAAAGCGGATGCCAGTGCTTGAAGAAGAGTACATATCAGTAGTCCCTATGTTCAACAATCCAGGGGCAGCTACCGTGAGCCCTGTGTTCAATAATCCGGGGGCAAGTACCGTGAGTCCGGTATTCAGACAACCAGTTCCAAGATTCAACAGGTCTGAAACTGTTTCTCTTGATAATCATACAAGGAGGAGTAATCTCCCAAGACCAGTCCCGTTCAAATTCAGGGGAACCAAAGCAGTACCGTGGGTCTACGAAGGCAGTGCAAGTGGAAAGTGGAAGGAGGAAACGATCCCAAGGAAAGAGGTGGGGGTCATTATAGAAGAACCGGTCCCAAGGAAAGAGGTGGGGGCTGATGAGAAGAGCGTGTCTAATATAGCGGGAACAGGAAGAATGATGAGGAGTGGAAGGATTCTCCCCCCTATTAACAAAGAAACGTCAGATAAAGAGAATGAGGTGCGTGTACCCACCAGCGACAAAAGTAAAGAAGTAATCTCCAAGGAGGACGATGAAGAATTTCTCAAGATAATAAAGAGAAGTGACTACAGGGTTGTGGATCAGCTTCACCAGACCCCGTCCAAAATTTCTATTTTATCCCTATTGATTAATTCACCAGTCCACCGGTCAGCACTACAGAAAGTACTGGCTCAGGCTCATGTGGCCCAGGACATTACCGCCGGACAATTCGATCATGTTATCTCTAATATTACTGCTTGCAATACGCTCAGCTTCAGCGATGAAGAATTAACCCAATCAGGTCGGAATCACAATCTCGCCCTGATATATCAATGAAGTGTCAGGAGGACACATTGGCCAGAGTTCTTGTGGATACAGGATCCTCTCTAAATGTCCTACCGAAGAGGGCCCTCGACAAGCTAGCATACAAAGGAGGAATCATGAGACCCACGTCGTTAATTGTCAAAGCTTTTGATGGCTCACGAAGATCCGTGATGGGGGAAATTGAGCTGCCAGTTTTGATTGGACCCCAGGAATTCAATGTTCTGTTTCAGGTTTTGGACATTAACCCTGCCTATAGCTTCCTACTGGGAAGACCCTGGATCCATGAGGCAGGCGCTGTTACTTCAACCTTACACCAAAAGATGAAATTTGTGGCCGATGACAAGCTGGTCATCATCCATGGGGAAGAAGACTTAATGGTTAGTAACTTGTCGTCTTTCCGTTATATTGAGGCTGACGAAGATGCATTGGAAACTTCTTTTCAAGCCCTGGAAATAGCCAACGCAGTTACGGTTGACAATGAGGAGACAGTGGTACCAGAACATCCATCTTTTGCTTCGTATAAGAGTATCCAGTCTGCCCTTCAAGACGGTGTGCCCGCAGGTTGGGGTGAAGTGATTGAGGTCGAGAAGAGAGTCAGACACCAAGGGTTGGGTTATAGACCAACTCTAGAAGAAGAGGTTGCTTCAGGTTCAAGAGAAAGAAGAATGAAGATAAAGACCGTACAGGAGACATTTATCAGCGGTGGCCATCAAGTCCACGCAAACATAGGAAGCACTGAAGAAGACGAAGATATTGATCGTTTGATTTTTCGCCAAGAAGGCGCATTATGCAACTGGGAGTCCATTGAGATCCCAATTCTGTACCCGGAACCAGAGTAACTTGTCTAGATTTGTTGTTTTCATCTCCCTAGTCTTGCCCAAAGCTAGTGGATTGTTTTGTACGGGCCTCCGTTTTCAAACTTTAAATCAATGAAATGACTCTTTTGCTAAAATTTGCTGTTTTGCTTTATTGCATTCTATTTCTAAAAATGGCAATCTTTTCAAACAAAAGCATCTCCATCCCGCATGTTCTTGAATTATTGCGCTTTTAATAATATAAGTCATTCTACTATGCAGAATGAATCATAAACCTCTTGTATTCAATGACCCTGATCTTACCATTGACTTCGACTCCCCTGTCTATCAAGCTGAGGAGGAGGAAGATTATGAAGTGTCCGAGGATCTAGCAGATATGTGTGATTACCAGTATGCAGACCTCCAGCCTCATGAAGAGCAGGTGGACGTCATCAATCTTGGCACCGAGGAAGAGAAGAAAGAGGTTAAGATTGGGGCATCCCTGAAGCCAGAAATTAGACAGCGGCTGATTTCACTCCTTGAAGAGTATGTGGATGTGTTTGCTTGGTCCTACCAAGATATGCCTGGTTTAGATACAGATATTGTGGTTCACAAGCTACCGCTTAAGCCTGAGTGCCCACCAGTGAAACAAAAGCTTCGCAGAAGTCATCCAGACATGGCCCTCAAAATTCGAGACGAAGTCAAGAGACAGTTGGATGTCGGTTTCCTAGCAGTTTCCAAATACCCAGAGTGGGTAGCTAATATTGTTCCAGTTATGAAGAAGAATGGAAAGGTGCGGATGTGCGTGGATTATAGGGATCTTAACAAAGCTAGTCCCAAGGATGATTTTCCTCTACCACATATCGACACATTAGTAGACAACACGGCCCGTTTCGCCATGTTCTCATTTATGGACGGTTTTTCAGGCTACAATCAGATCAAAATGGATCCAGCTGATATGGATAAAACCACTTTCATTACCCCGTGGGGCACTTATTGTTATAAGGTCATGCCTTTTGGACTAAAGAATGCTGGGGCAACTTACCAAAGGGCTATGGTAACCTTGTTCCACGACATGATCCACAAAGAGATAGAAGTGTATGTGGACGATATGATAGCCAAATCTCGAAATGAGGAAGAACATGTAGAACATCTGCTAAGGTTGTTCAAGAGGCTTCGAAAGTATCAGTTGAGGTTAAACCCTGCAAAATGTACCTTTGGAGTTAGGTCAGGGAAGTTATTAGGTTTCATTGTTAGCCAGAAAGGGATTGAAGTGGATCCCGATAAAGTGCGAGCTATTCAAGAAATGCCAGCTCCGCAAACAGAGTCTCAAGTCAGAGGATTTTTGGGCCGTTTGAATTACATCTCCCGGTTCATCTCCAATATGACTCCGATATGTGCTCCCATCTTCAAACTACTCCGCAAGAATCAGCCGGTAGAATGGAATGCTGAATGTCAGCAAGCTTTTGAGAGGATCAAGAGTTATCTCCAAGAACCACCTATCCTGATCCCTCCAGTACCTGGGAGGCCGCTCTTTATGTATCTGACTGTTTTGGAAGAGTCCATGGGTTGCGTTTTGGGACAGCACGACGAGACTGGCCGAAAGGAGCATGCAATCTATTATCTGAGCAAGAAGTTCACAGACAGTGAAAGCCGTTACTCAATGCTTGAAAAGACTTGTTGCACTCTGGCTTGGGCCGCCAAACGCCTGAGACAGTACCTAATTTGTCATACCACCTTGTTGATTTCCAAAATGGACCCGATAAAGTACATTTTTGAGAAACCTGCTCAAACGGGTAGACTTGCCCGTTGGCACATGTTATTGTCCGAATATGATATTCAATATGTCACTCAAAAGGCTATTAAAGGAAGTGTTCTTTTAGAATATCTTGCTGATCAACCAGTTGAAGACAACGAACCACTCAAATTTGATTTCCCTGATGAGGACATTATGGCAGTGAAAGATGGTGAAGAGTCAAGTTCTGAAGATGATCCCAGGGCCGAATACAGGTGGAAGATGATGTTCGATGGTTCGTCCAATTACAAGGGGCATGGAGTAGGTGTTGTTATGATTAATCCGGAAGGTGGCTACACCCCTTTTACAGCTAGATTGGATTTCGGATGTACGAATAATATTGCTGAATATGAGGCATGTATCCTGGGACTAGAAGCTGCGATCGATCTTGGAATTTGTTTTCTCGAAGTTATGGGTGACTCTGCTCTAGTTATTTATCAAATCAGAGGCGAATGGGAGACAAAAGATGAGAAGCTTATCCCCTACCAGGCATATGCTTTGGAATTAATTGAGCATTTTGATGAGATTACTTTCCGCCATGTGCCACGTACTGAGAATCACGTGGCTGATGCTTTAGCAACACTGGCTTCAATGTGGCAAGTCAGATTTATCAATGAGGATCCGGTTATCAGTATTGGAAGAAGGGCTGAACCTGCCTACTGCCAGGCCATTGAAGAAGAATCAGATGGCAAACCCTGGTTTCATGACATTTTGAACTTCCTGAAGAATCAAGAATATCCGGCCAACGCCTCCGCTCTTGATAAGAAAACTCTGCGAAGATTGTCAGCTAAATTCTTCATCAGCAACGGTGTACTATACAAAAGGAATCATGATATGGTGTTGCTAAGATGTGTCGACAAGAGAGAAGCAGACTTGCTGATCCATGATATTCATGAGGGAGCCTTCGGCACCCATGCCAATGGACACGCCATGGTTAAAAAGATCTTGAGAGCTGGATACTATTGGTTAACTATGGAGACTGATTGCATCCAGTATGCTAGGAAATGCCATAAATGTCAGATTTACGCAGACAAAATGCATGTTCCCCCTACTTTGCTAAATGTTCTATCATCGCCCTGGCCATTCTCTATGTGGGGCATTGATATGATTGGGGCGATTGAGCCTAAAGCATCCAATGGGCATCGATTCATTTTGGTGGCTATAGATTACTTTACCAAATGGGTGGAAGCTGCCTCTTATGCGAATGTAACTAAGCAAGTAGTTGCTCGTTTCATCAAGAACAACATCATTTGTCGTTATGGGATTCCAAGCATAATCATAACCGACAACGAGACCAACTTGAATAACAAAACCATGAAAGAGTTGTGCGATAACTTCAAGATTGAGCACCATAACTCTTCACCATATCGACCAAAGATGAACGGAGCAGTTGAAGCTGCGAACAAGAATATTAAGAAAATTCTTCAGAAGATGGTCAAAACATACAAGGATAGGCATGAGATGTTGCCATATGCGCTACATGGATATAGAACGTCCGTCAGAACATCAACAGGGGCAACCCCTTTTTCGCTGGTATATGGAATGGATGTTGTCCTCCCTATAGAAGTTGAGATACCTTCTCTGAGGATATTAATGGAAACAAAGCTTGACGAAGCTGAATGGATTCAAGAGAGATACGATCAGTTGAATCTAATTGATGAGAAGCGCCTGACAGCTATGTGTCATGGTCAGTTGTACCAGAAGAAGATGAAGAGAGCATTTGATAAAAAGGTCCGCACTCGGGAATTCCGAGTAGGCGAATTGGTACTTAAGAAGATTCTGCAATCACAAAGAGACGCCCGTGGAAAATGGGCACCTAATTATGAAGGTCCCTACATAGTTAAGACAGTGTTTTCAGGAGGGTCATTGCTTCTTACAACTATGGACGGGGAACAGCTTGCGCATCCTGCGAATGCTGATTCGGTGCGGAAGTATTATGCTTAAGACTAGGACGCCTCTGTAATATCCAAGAATCCCCAGAGAAACTCAAGTTTTGCTACAACAGAAATCCTTAGTCATTAGGGTCATTGGTCATTGAATACAATGTAACCTTTTGCTAAACTGCCATTTCGATGCATCTGTAATATCTCATGGGACTATGCTATTTGGCAAGTCACCAGTTTTCAATCAATATCAGTTATATGATATCTTCTTATCGTCTTTATTTTTGCAAATTTTGCCATTTTCACTTGATTTTTGAAAACGGAAATATTGCAATTGCTAAGAAAACACAAAGATAAACTAAGTTTTACTCTGGATCTTCTACGAATCAAGCTGGTGTAAGGAGATTTACCAGCATTGCATTTTTGGCATGGATTCGCCACCTCCAGTGGAAAGAAGATCGTCCTGGCTATCCTTGACGTTGGGTTTCAGGGTGTTGGCTTGTGTTATCCTTTCTCTTTTCCTGTTTTGCGTCGCTCGCGTTGTTCCTAGCGTATGGCTAAGCATGTGCATCATCTTCTAGCATCTTTGCATCCTTTGTGCTCTGTTTTGCTGGTAATCTTTTGTTGTGCCTATCTTTATTTCCCTAGTGGAGTAAGGATATTCCCGGTTTTCTTTGCGTCGTGCTTGTTCGGTCTTAACCTCTGCGCGCCAAATTCGAATCTTTAAAATCTTTTTTTCCGTTCCCCAAGAGGTTTAACTTTAAAGGATTTTATAGTTGTTCTCATTTGAATCGTGTCAAACTTGAACTTGGACTATGTTTGAATCATGTCAAACGTTGTCTTATTTGGACTTTATTTGAATCGTGTCAGACACTGTCTTATGTGTTCTCGTTTAAATCGTGTCAAACTTGAACTTGGACTATGTTTGAATCGTGTCAAGCATTGTCTTCTCAAAAACTTTGTTCTTGTTTGAATCGTGTCAAACTTGAACTTGGATTATGTTTGAATCGTGTCAAGCATTGTCTTCTTAAACACTTTGTTCTTGTTTGAATCGTGTCAAACTTGAACTTGTTCTTGTTTGAATCGTGTCAAACTTGAACTTGGACTATGTTTGAATCGTGTCAAGCATTGTCTTATTTGGACTTTGTTTGAAGCGTGTCAAACACTGTCTTATGTGTTCTTGTTTGAATCGTGTCCAACTTGAACTTGTTCTCGTTTGAATCGTGTCAAACTTGAACTTGGACTATGTTTGAATCGTGTCAAGCATTGTCTTCTTACAAAATTTGTTCTTGTTTGAATCGTGTCAAACTTGAACTTGGACTATGTTTGAATCGTGTCAAACGTTGTCTTATTTGGACTTTGTTTGAATCGTGTCAGACACTGTCTTATGTGTTCTCGTTTGAATCGTGTCAAACTTGAACTTGGACTATGTTTGAATCGTGTCAAGTATTGTCTTCTCAAAAACTTTGTTCTTGTTTGAATCGTGTCAAACTTGAACTTGGATTATGTTTGAATCGTGTCAAGCATTGTCTTCTTAAACACTTTGTTCTTGTTTGAATCGTGTCAAACTTGAACTTGTTCTTGTTTGAATCGTGTCAAACTTGAACTTGGACTATGTTTGAATCGTGTCAAGCATTATCTTATTTGGACTTTGTTTGAAGCGTGTCAAACACTGTCTTATGTGTTCTTGTTTGAATCGTGTCCAACTTGAACTTGTTCTCGTTTGAATCGTGTCAAACTTGAACTTGGACTATGTTTGAATCGTGTCAAGCATTGTCTTCTTACAAACTTTGTTCTTGTTTGAATCGTGTCAAACTTGAACTTGGACTATGTTTGAATCGTGTCAAGCGTTGTCTTATTTGGACTTTGTTTGAAACGTGTCAGACACTGTCTTATGTGTTCTTGTTTGAATCGCGTCAAACTTGAGCTTGGACTTTGTTTGAATCGTGTCAAGCATTGTCTTCTAAAAAAAAAAAACTTGTTCTTGTTTGAATCGTGTCAAACCTGAACAGAGTCTTTGTTCGAATCGTGTCAGACATCGACTCTTGTTTTAAAACCGTTCTTGTTCGAATCGTGTAGAACTCGAATTGAGGCTTTGTTTGAATCGTGTCAAGCACTGTCTTTTGTTTTAAAACTGTTCTTGTTCGAATCGTGTCGGACATTGAACACCCTAATCTTTGTTGCTTTTCTAAAATTTGCTTTAAGTTAAGTTTCTTGGAACAAATTTCTTCAACTTTAAGACTTCTATCTGGTGCGCAGAGTTAGTCTCTGCCTTCCTGACTCTTTCTGAAGATCCCATTTTGAACTCTTATTTTGAGATCCCCAGGAAGTCTTTGTTTGTTTGTTTGTCTCCTCTAGACTGACTCTTAGTGATCAATTTCTTCTTTCTGGTTTCATGCCCAGGAAGAGCGTGGTTTTGTTTCCTTCCCCGTGAAATCTATCTCCTTGGATCTCTCCCCAGTGGAGATTGTCTTTTAGTTTTTCCCAGTTGTTTCCTCGGGATCACCCCGGTGAGTCTTCTTGCTGGTTGACCAGTATCCCCAGTGAGTCTTTGCTTGAGGATACTAGTTTCCGTCTTTCCCCAGCGAAGCTTTTCTTGCGTGTTTGCTTCCTGTGGTCCCTGGTGTCTTGTTTGTCTGCATCCTTTGCATTTCTGGCATCATATCATCATTTTAGAAGTTCATGGCATGTCAGCATTTGCATGTCCGTAGCGTGTCATTAGCATTTGCATTCCATCTAAGGGCAAAATTTTTGGTTTGCTATATTTAAATACCTTTCACCTAGGTGCCTCCGGAATCTCCGTTCCTCGTGCCCTCCGGTGAGGCTATTTAAATAGGGGCAACTGTTGTACCCTAAATTTTTACCCTTAGATGTCATCCAGCTTTTGTGCATCTTAGGAGCATCTCTGCATTTATTTGAGCTAACCCATATCTTGTAGTTTGTTTATTTGTGTTCAAATTAGGTCTACATATCATCGTGAGGCTCCACAAGTTGTTTTAAGCAAGTCAAATCGACAACAGATCTCCAATACCAGAGCTTTGGAATTAGGGTTCTATCCTGAAGGGATCATTAAGTTTTAGCTTTATCAAATCAAGATTTGTATGGATCACTTACCATATAATGCCATCTACATCCAATAGATATCATTTAACAAAAACCCAAGGTCTATGGGTTCTCAACGAGCGGAAATTGAGCCGCAATCCCACTATATCTCAAAACTAGGGTTTCTGTGACGCTTACCAGCCAACAACCTTGATTTTTCATCAAGATGATCCCCTAAAACCTAATTATCAATGCTATTGGCTTATCAACATCCTCAAGAGTCTCCTAAGACCTTTAGATGGGAAGGAAGAAACAAACTCACAAGGATCGACCTCAGTGCGTTCACAGGCGTAATTAGGGTTCGACTGAAACCCCTAATCTTTTGGAATCTTGGATCAAATGAAGTGTTAATGGATCTAACCATCACATATTGTCTCATGAAGTATTAAAAGCATCCATATCAAGTTTCATGAGGTTTCGTGCAAGAGAAGTAGGGTTTTGATCGCGAAAGACTCTGTATATGGCATTTTCCCCCTAATAGCCCGATTTAAAATAACCATAACTCCTAAACCGTGCACTCAAATTAAGCGACTCAAGGCTCATTGGAAAGCTTTCATCAAGATCTTTAATTCATTCCATATGACTTTTTGCCTAAAAATGCTTGGATTTTGAGTTATGGAGCTTACAAGGCGTTTTGGCCCAACACTTAGAAAATTTTTCAGCCCTTTTCATCACTCCTTTCCTCAACTTTGACACCACTTTTCACCAATTTCCATTTGGATTCAAGTCTCGAGTCTCAAATGAAAGTTGTAGAGCTCGTTGAGAGCTTTCCAACCATATGTGGAACATCTCCATAGGACAAACCATTCTCAAGTTATGGGTCGTCAAAGTAGGGCACTTGAAATTGTCAAATTTCAATAACTTAGAATTTTTTAAGTTCTTTTGGCAGTTTTGGGGACACGACTTGTGAGGGATTTTTCTACCAATTCAAGGCGTTATTTCAATTACTTTCCAACATCAACATTGAAGTATCATCCAAGAACTTTCATTTGAACCCAAGAGCATTAAAATTGGATCATTAAGTTAGGAAATATCTTGTGAACAATATGGCCATACGAGCTAATTTTTGCACCAAGGACATCATGTTTTGAATTCAAATTTTCTTTCCCCTCTCTCCAAAAGCAATGATCTGATCCTATTAGTATTCCATAACCCGTGCAAGGCAAAAAGAAACACCTAAGGCATAGCTATGGATCTTGTCCCAAGCATGCAAAAGAAAAAGGAGAAAAAGACAAATTCCTTCTCACATGAATCAAGAATTGTGAAACCACGCTTGCAGCCCCATGCAGGGAACATCCATTTAATGCATCCCAAACCCTGAGTCATCAAACTCTCCTATAAAAGGAGGCCCTAACTTCCTCAGAGGGGTCATTCGAAAATAGGGGGAAACAACACAAAATCTCTAAAAAAATTTCATTCCTCTGGAGCACGAGTTAAGTTGAGAAAGAGGAGAAATTTCTGCTGCTTGTTTTGGAAATCAGGTAAGTTGTTCAACTCTCTATATCATGTGCATCCTATGTGTAGTATCTTGTTGTGAGGTTTTTGCTCTTATGCATCATTTAAATATGTTAATCTGTTGTTCAAGGTATCACCTGTGTGCATGTCCTAATCCATCATGAGCACCAACATATCGTTTTGAAGCATGACATGTATCAGCTCTTATTTACATACTACTGTTGCTTCTGTTTGTAAAATGCATGATCTACATGGCGTGATCTCATAGTGCTTGCATTATGTGTTGCATAATGTGTTGGATAGTCGTGTTTGCAAGATTGTATGGTTAAAATTGGTGAACCATGACCATATGTGCATTCTGTTTCATCTTGAGTATTGTCTTGAAATGCCATATTGCCTTTACAAGTATAACATGTCAACCTTTTACACGCTGTTTGCTCAGTTACCTGTAAGTTTGTATGGGCTGATATGTTGATATTACACATGCTAACATGTTGCTTTCCATATCACTTTAAATGATGTTGTAACACTGTGACAGATCCATGCTAAAATACTGTAATGATTTTGGTTATTGACTTCAGAATGTATGATGTGTTAAACTTTCATGAGCATATGCTACTAAGTTATTGTTATTGCGCATGGCTGAGATGTATGCATTTGCTTTGGTTAATGCTAACATATCCTTGTTTGCTTATCACTCGAACACCACATATGTTGACTCGTTGTAGTTGTATTGTTTGATATCACGCGCATTTGGAATAGAAAGCATGTGTTAAAAAAAAACTAACATCTTTTTGGATCATGGTTTCAATTGATAACCACTCATGTCATAACCAACATCTTGCTCAAGTGATAACAACATCTTGTTCCATGTTTAAAATGCTCCAATCTGGCATTTTATTCCGTGTGATTTAGTTAAGTTTTGGTAGAGTTACAAAGATTAGAAGTTGGGTAATTGTTGGTTTGAAACACGTTTAAAACGTCTGCGCATGTGTTTGTTTTCATTCTATTGTTTTCATGATTCATTTTGGCTTATTAATTAATGGTTGCGGATATACGAACGGATGTACTGCCGTCCCAACGGTTCACCATACGCCTTGCCTTTCGCCTTTCACCTAATTGACCTGGGTTCGATCCTTGGATTAGCCCCCTTTTGCCATTTTCTTGTTTTTCGCCTGTTGCCTCTCATTACCAACCTGGGCCTTGCGCCCTTTGCCATACGCACCCCCACCATTCAGGCCCATCAAGCCCCTTTTCGTTTTCTTAACTAAATCAGTTCACTCATACACCCCCTCTGCCTATTTTCCAAATGTTTATTTATTTCAAATCTCATTTAACAAAAATCTCCATATTATTTTCTTTATTAAAAAAAAACTCCAAAATATTTATTTAATTTCAGTGTTCTTTATTTATGTGGTTGATTTTAATAGTTTTAATTGTTAATTATTCTTAATTGTTAATTGCTTTATTAGATTTTAGTTTAATTATCAATTATATCTTGAATTGTGTTAATTGTTATTCTCAATTGTGTTGTTGATGTGAGATTTGTCGTTTGCATTGTGAGATTGTCAATTTGTAAGGTTAAATGTTAATTTCTAATTATTAATCATCCATATATAGTTAAATTTTAAATTACCTTATGTGTGATAATTGCTAATTTTAATTGCCTTGTCAATTAATTATCAATTTTGGTTGAAATATTATTTCGCTCATGACTTGTTTAATCCTTGAGTTAACCTATCCATGTTGATTGGCCATGTCTTTGACTTTTACATGAATATCACTCTTCTTTATTATCATCCTTTAATATCATTCTACATGTTTGTCTTCCTAAAGATTGAAGCATGTTGATTGCCATCCTTAATATCTTCCTATATGTTTGTCTTCATAAAGATTTAAACATATTGTTATCATTTTAATCATTCTTATAATCATGTCCATCTCACCCATACTTTATCATGAAACATATTGCCATCTTCATGCTTATGTTACTTCCATCACATTATCTCATATCAATGTTGTAACTTATATCGTGCCTTACCCTGTCATTTTATCAAGTGTATGTTTATCATATTTTACTTCCTTTTATATGTTTATTTATCATTATCCAAACCTTTTCAAAACAATATAAAATTCTCGATCCAACGTCGAGTCCATTTTCTACCCATGTAAGTCGATCGCCTTCGGGCATCGCATTCAACCTTTTGGTCACAAGACACAAGTCTAGTATCACCTTGCTAGCACCATCGCCTAAACAACATAATTTAATCGCGTTAATATCCAAAGGAAAATCCCATGCATGATGACCATGTTATTGTGTATGGTGCATATCATTTGCATTCATAATCATTACCTTAAGATAAGTCACGACTCCTACCTTGACCTAAGTAACCTTTTAGGAAGAAACTTTGTTTCTTGGTCTCATCAGAGCCACGAAATCACAACTAGCCTTAGGAGATAGTTCTTAAACTCTTAGTGATATTCATCATAATGAATTTATCACTCCCCCTACTGACTAAACTTCAACATAGGTCCATTACAGCTAGATTTAGAGAGTTCCTAAACTCTACAATGAGCTTGTACTCATTTCCCCTCTGAGTATTGACCATAGTCAATCATTCAGTAGACGTAGAACTACGCATACTCTGATTCTATTCCCGAGGATATGTAGACGTAAAGTGTGATGCTTTATCGAGTATACTTAGATACTAACCCCTAGGGTTTCCCAACCTTTAGCATAGAACCTTTAGCCAACAGATGACAAATAACATAATTGAATCAAGAGGTTCCTGTAGAGTACTACAGATATCTAGGATGCTAACACCTTCCCTAGGTATAACCAACCCCCGAACTTAGAATCTTAGTGCATTTGCATTGCATTGTGGGAATTCGGTTTTTTTTCCCTTCCTTTGGATAAATCAAAGACCGGTGGTGACATTAAAAATACGATACAAGTTAATTAATAATTTGTTATTCAATTTTCACCGCGACAAGGACGTATGGATGTTTCCTGATTGTTTGTTTTGGACGGTGGAGAGTGTGTCTTAGAGAAGGTATGTTAAATATGTGTCTTGATACAAGTGCATTCTTTGGACGGTTGAAACATTCAAATCCTAGATGGGCGGTGCACAGTCATTTATGTTGAATTTACCTATCTAAATTTATTTCTCCATTGAATTACTCAGCGGTAACTTCAATGGACCGTAAATTTCAAGAGAAACCGTTTGGGTATTTAAAGGAGGCGTCTGTTTCTGGTTTTCCAAGTTGAGGTTCTTGTTCTGGGTTACGTCGTCATGTCTTTTGTCCGGATTTGGGTAAGTACCACGTGGCTATGGAACTGTGTTGGCTACTTTTGCCAATTTTTGGCTAAAAGGGGGAGAATGGGTGTGTATTCATCTCGGTTGTGTGTTGATTCCTACAACACACAACTGATATTCTTCTTGGTGAGGATTTCATTCTTGCAGTTGTTTTGCAGGATGTTGGATGGGATGTTCTAACATCCTCTTCGAGTCTTTCCCTTGTGCCTTGTGATCTGAGTTATGGAGCAGGTTGTGTCTTGTAACCTGAGTTACATACTCTATGGACTCTGTGTTACGTATGATACATCTGTTTCTTCTTAAGCTCTTTCTGGATCTTCTTATGGGTTCTCTTATGCCCCTTAAGAGGAAGATTTATCCCTCTGTGGCAAGTATAGGTTTGAGGGGGAGTGTGTTGTATACTCTTCCTCATGTACACCAACAGTCACCTAGGAATTTCAGAGGTAAGAAGGAGTCTCAGAAGTGTGCCAATCATAATCACCATTCTCTGGAAGAAATTCAATGACGTTCAGACTTTCTTTTTCTATCGAAGAAGTTTTAACCAAAAATTTGTCAAAATGGGGAGATTGAAGGCTCTGCATATTTGAGCAAATTTTTGGTAAAACAGGATGTTGGGCAAGATGTTCCAACATGAAGAAGTTTGGTGGAAGAAGACTTGTCAGGCATGATGTCCTACCGTGTGTCTCTACATCTTGACCTGATATAGCAGGTTGTTGCTAATCTGGTCCAAGATTTAAGGAGCAATCAGAACATGGATCAAGGAAGAAATAAACAGGAGATTCGAAGCCCAAGGAAGCAGAATATTATAAAAGAATGCCAAGACCTAGGTTAGACAACAGACTTAGGAATCCTATTTTGTAAACTTTTGTAAAGTAGAAAATAGGGTTTAGGGTTTTAAGAGTCGTTGGCTCTTTTGTGTTGTAAGTCTCCCTCTGTATTGGTTTGATACATTGTGGAAGACATAGATGTTTGTACAGATTCATAAACCTGTAGGTAATGAATCATGTATTGTTCTTGGATGAAGCTTTGAAGCAAATCCAAGTTGTGTCGTTAGTCAAGGTTGCTTAGCTGAACTTTGTATTGAAAGAGGTGTTTTTCAAGTAGGATGATACAGTTGTTGTCGATTATAACTGTTAGTAATCATAAGTGGTGATTTAGGGAGTGAGATGGGTTTCTCTTATCAATTAGATGTGACTTCTAATGATAAAATTTTCATTGGGTAGTGATAGGTAAACCAGATGTTGTTTACTATAAACCAGAGGTTGTTTACATAAAACTATACTACTGATAGTGAATTTTTTTCCTGGCTTGGTAGCCACCAGATGTAGGTGATTTGTACCGAACTGGGTCATCGTATTCTGTGTTGTTTATCATTCTGCAATTTACAGTTCAGTTTTGATTAACATGTTGTAACAGATGTCGAAACATCTGTCTTGCTGTTGTTGCTGATATTCTAAATATTAGCTTGTTTGTTCTGCCCTTGTTTAAGGGTTATGTAGAGAACAATGCCATGACATGTGTTAGGACATCTGCTATCTGCTATGCCAGAATTTCAATATACACAAAAGTTAAGGTTTATCGGTATATAATGAATGAATTAAGCCGATGAGTGCTAATTATTCACACTCAAAATCACAATAATTTAGCTCTCATCACAAATGCAGAAGAAAGGTATATCAAACTCAGAATCAACTACCAAAACATACAAAGGTGCTCAAGTATTCAGGGAAAAGCCCATATAATTAAACACAATCAAAAGAAAGAAAGAAAAAAGAACAAACAGCTCAGATGTCAGCAGAGGAATTTGTTTCATATCCAGAATTATCACCAGCACCAACGTCCTCTTCTTCCTTATTTCCTTCTTCAACATCACCAGTCACATGATCATAAGGACCTTCTTTAGCCAAAGATTTGATCAGTCTTTCAAGCCCGATCTTCTTTTCAGTGCAAGTCTTGATGGTATCATTTAATGCTTTACACGTATCCTTTAATTCGGCAATCAAACCAGCCTTGGAGGTTGAATTGGTAGACTCTGTGTTATATGTCAAGGCAATATCTGGGACATCTGTCCCTGCAAACAACCTGTAATGAAGAGAAATAGGAGATTCCCTTTTGCTAGCAACATCAGAGCTATTCAGAATACCTGGATGTTGACTAAGAATAATTCCACATATAAGGGAAGGAAATGCAATGGGCGTTTTCACAGCACATGTACCAACATGCTTCAATGTTTATTAAAAAACACAACCTCCAAAATCAAAGTTCGTTTTTGTTCCAACAACATAGATGAACTTCCCCAAACCTGTGGCAATGGTTGGTGTATGATTGGGGGAAACCCAGTAAGCAGCTTCAATCCTGTGAAGGATATCATACTTCACACTTAATTTGCTGGCTGACAACTTTCCCATTCTAGGCCATTATAGCAACTGTTTTGCAGTAATTTCTTTGATAACCAAGTTGTCAGTCATCTATATCTCAGCTTGTTCATCTTTACATCTGCCCATGTACCTATTAATCACATCAAGTGAAAATTCCACACATTTGCCTCTCACAAATACTTTTCTGAAATCCTTGCTTTTCTTGTTGTCACAATCAGTGGGGAT
Organism: Lathyrus tuberosus; assembly: GCA_022829125.1. NCBI lineage: Eukaryota > Viridiplantae > Streptophyta > Magnoliopsida > Fabales > Fabaceae > Lathyrus > Lathyrus tuberosus. The sequence goes on from JALAZF010000394.1 coordinate 5,769,827, forward strand.
GTTTACAATAAACTCCTTAACAAGCACTTCATAGCATTTTCCAAAACATGTAACACTTTTCATCAAACCATCATGTTCAATGAGCTTTATAACTTCCTTGCACTCAAGTGCATTCTGTCCAAGTTCCCTCTCTACCCCACGGAAGCTGAGTGGTCCTTTGAGACACTGATGAGTGTTGAAGCAGATTGTTTTGACATCTTGAAGATAGTTTGGAATATAGTTTTGAGATGGCAAGAAGAAAGTACGAAGATGAGTATTTTTCTGAGAATAGAGTAAACTGAAATGGCAGAGTAAATAGTAATAAGCAGATAGCGTGTTTGAAGGCAAATAAGGAAAGTTTGAAGTGGTTTTCTTGGAGAAGCGTGCACCATTGAATGAAGGGAGGAGAAAGTTTTTACTGCATGCTCCAAAAACATTATTTGCTATATTTCCTGACAAATACAAATTCCCAGTTCACCCCTTAGTTTTTCAAATTGATTCGCGTCCAATGCCTTAGTGAAAATATCATACAGTTGCTTCTCAGTGGCCACGTGCTCAAGAGTAACAACTTTGTCTCCAACAAGATCCCTGATAAAATGATGACGGATGTCAATATCATTTGTCCTGCTATGTTGAATGGGATTTTTGGAAATGTTGATAGCACCCAGGTTGTCACTGTATAATGTCATGACATCTTGTTTGACATTATACTCTTTTAACATCTACTTCATCTAAATCAACTGAGAACAACTGATTCCTGCTGCAATATACTCAGCCTCAGTAGTCGATAGGGACACAATTTTTCTTCTTGCTGAACCAAAATATAAGATTATTCCCTAAGAAGAAGCATTCTCCTGAAGTGTTTTTCCTATCATCAACACTACTTGCCCAATCTGCATCACAATACCCTACAAGTATGGAATCAGAACCATGAGAATATAACATGCCATAGTCACTTGTACCATTGATGTACTTCAGAATCCTCTTCACTTGATTGATGTGACTTATTTTAGGTTTGGCTTAATATCTTGCACAAACACCTACAGCAAATATGATGTCAAGTCTGCTAGATGTAAGGTATAATAGGCTACCAATCATGCTCCTGTTCAAACTTTGATCCACATTAACACCTTTTTTGTCTTTAGATAACTTCAAACTAGTAAGTGCAGGTGTCCTCTTGTGACTAGCATTTTTCATACCAGACTTCTTCACTATATTCTTGGTATACTTACTTTGAGAGATGAAAATAAAATCATCCATCTGTTTCACTTAAAGACCAAGAAAATAGGTTAATTCACCAATGTTAGTGCGGTAAAGCGGCAGGCAAAAATATTTATTTTCGGAAGAATTCCCTCCGGGATGTATGTCGTGTCCACAGAAATTGGTGCTATTGAACTGCAGTTTGACAATTTAAATGTTAATGAGTTTGGGTTAAAATGGGTTTAAAGTAAATGCAGAAAAGTAAACATTAACACAAAAAGAATTCAGTCTTCAGAGAAAAGAAACTTGTCCGGCATGCATATAATCGACTAGTCACAAACTTAAACTTACCGACCAGTTATAATCAACCTACAATACTCCTCAAGATTATCCAGCATCACTCACAACAGTGTCCATCTCTGACACACTGAGCTGAGAAAATAACCGTGTTACCCTCGTCGACACTCTCGCACCCGACTCGAGATACAGAGGCATTAAGCTTCGACACCCATAAAGATTGTTAGCTCTAAATCTATCTCTAGTATTCAGAAACTAACAGATAATCATCCCTAATCAAAGTTTGCGATGTTTATCTCTAACACAACCCAAACCCCGAGCATAAAGCAAAAATCAAGGATAATCACCGATAAAGATTTGTAAAGCGGATTTTATACAACGCCATGGGAGATAAATATACATAAGATCAAAGTAAATACATATACAAAACCCAACAAATGAAGAATACACAAAGAAGAAGAGAAATGAACCAAAAATCTCCTGGTTTGTCGGCGCCGATCGATGATCAATCCAACCTGGATCATCCGTGTGCAAGCTCCATAGTTGTTTTCTAAGCTAATCCTATGAAAAAATGATGTTTGATGGAGTGGGAGCAAACAATACCCAAACCATAACCTAAAAATGAATGTAATGACTTAAATATCATTTACAAAATCTGTCAAATTCGCAGTGTGAACTTTTATTCGCAAAGCGAACATCAAATTTAGGCACCTGATGCCTTAGGAACAATTAAACCGCCTCTTCAATTCTGCAAAAGTTCGCAGTGCAAAATTTTATTCGCAAAGCAAATATTCTCTGGAAAGTTTGCAAAGCGAACTTTGGTCCCTTTTTCTACTGCCATAAGTCTGGGAGCATTCGCTGGGAAGTTTGCAAAGCGAACTTTACATCACACCAGCCCTTGTTTTGACCACAACTTCTGAACCATAACTCGGATTGACGCACGGTCGGAATCGTTGGAAAGTTTATTCAATGCTCTTTATGAATATGACAAGATATCCTTGCTTGAATACCTACCAAAATGAGAGAAAATTAATTAAACTTAATGATATTTACACGATACGCAATATATACACTATAATGTAAAGTAAACGTAATTACAAACAAAGCGGTGTTTATTCGAACGATATTAACAAAAAGTATCGATAAATGCAACAAAAATTATATAAAAAATAGATATAATTTGCGCTTATCAAACTCTCCCCAACTTAAACTTGTTTGTCCCTAAACAAGAATCAAGTGACTCAAAGAAGCAAAATGACAACCAAAGAATCACGAATCAACAGGTTTTTGAAAAACTGAAACAAATGAATGGTTCAAATTAAAAACGGTACACACAAAGTAAATACTTACCACTAAACTACGACGATAACATAGTCACGAAACAAATGCAAAATACAAAAATCATGCCTAACATCCTAAACTAACACAAGTTCAAACTTGAATCACACCTAGCAAAAGCAATCATCGGTAGATGAAAAACACAAAATAAGGTACTTTTCACTCACACAACAATCTTGCAAACAAAAGACTAAATTATGCATTCATCCAAAAATTCACATTGAACATACAAAGGCAAGAATCACAAGGGCTTTCAAGGTTGTAGCGTGGTCGGGTAAACAAACAAGGGGCAATTTCTAAAGGTAGTTAAAATAAAAAGTTGTCTAAACCTAAGGGAGTGATCAACTCACAAATACTCAAACACAAAATTCCAATCAACTTCTTCCAAAATCCCAAGTGTTACACAAAACACAATACTTATTTAGCACAATTATTTGAACTCTTTTTGTTTCCTTTCTCAAGGATTTTCTTTTTCTTTCTTTTTTTTTTCTTTTCTTTTTCATATTTTTCTCTTTTTTTCTTTTCTTTTTCAACCTCATAGAAACCAACCAATGAGTAACCAACCATTTTCTCCCCAACTTGAATTCAACCACATCATCATGTGAATACTCCCTATTTTCTAAGGCAAGGTAAAAATTCATACAACAACACAAAGTTGGGGTTCAAGAAAAAAAATCAATCAAAATTCATACAAAAAGTGAATTCAATAATCATAGACAAACATTAAGTTCAAACAACATGGATAATGATAGAAAGGCACAAAGGGGTTGTGAATGATCACACGCTCACAAGGTGAATGACTATTTGGTTAGGTAGTTGTGCTCAAAATGAAACAAAATGCCTTGATCCTTTTCATGCTTTCATATAATCAATACAAACAAAAGATTAAGCATAATAAAATCCAGTTAGAACAAGAATGTTGGTACTCCGCGCATATATGAACAATGGAAAACTACCTCACAAAAAGGGGGGAACTAAAGTGATTCACATCAAGAACAAGTATACAAAAGAATCAATGGCATGGAAGTTTGTAAAAAGCCTAAGTATCATGAATATGCTAAAGTCTAGAAAGCGATAAACACATACCTTGGACGTGTACAAAACTTAACAATATCATTACCATACATTCGCAAGTTGAAATGATCAAACTTGGAACATCACCTTAAATTTCTTCAAGCTACTCAAAACAAGCTCTTAGCCAAACATAAAAACTATTAATATAAACAAACGAAAAGACCGGCAAAAAATGGATTAAACAAGTTGTAAAGTGAAGATTTGAGAATTTTACGAATAATTCGAGTACAACTTGTTTAATGAATGTTCACCACATTACCTAAGCTAGAATGAAAAAGTAATAACGAAATAAAAAACGATAAAACATGCTTGTTTTACGTCGTAAGCTCGATGTCTTTACTGTGCTTAGCTAGTAACTTTCTCCCTTTATACCATGGTGATGCCTCACCGCGCAAACCAAAAACAAGTGTCCTAACCAAACACTTGAACAAACATTACGAGAACAAAATGTATATAACATTTGAACAAAAATAATGGAAAATAAAAGCAAAACAAGTATTTATACAAGCATATATACAATATAAACAATTACGTAGAAAGCTTCAAAACATCGAAACTATCGCAATGCAATTCAATATCAAAACCAATCCCCGGCAATGGCGCCATTTTGTTGGTGCGGTAAAGTGGGTAGCAAAAATATTTATTTTCGGAAGAATTCCCTCTGGGATTTATGTCGTGTCCACAGAGATTCGTGTTATTGAACTGTCGTTCGACAATTTAAATGTTAATGAGTTTGGGTTAAAATGGGTTTAAAGTAAATGCAGAAAAGTAAACATTAACACAAAAAGAATTCATTCTTCAGAGAGAAGAAAGTTGCCCGGCATGCATATAATCGACTCATCACAAACTTAAACTTACCGACCAGTTATACTCAACCTACAATACTCCTCAAGATCATCCAGCTTCGCTCAGAACAGTGTCCATCTCTGACACACTGAGCTGAGAGAACAATCGTGTTACCCTCGTCGACACTCTCACGCCCGACTCGAGATACAGAGGCATTAAGCTTCGACACCCATAAAGATTGTTAGCTCTAAATCTATCTCTAGCATTCAGAAACTAACAGATAATCATCCCTAATCAAAGTTTACGATGTTTATCTCTAACACAGCCCAATCCCCGAGCATAAAGCAAAAATCAAGGATAATCACCAATAAAGATTTGTAAAGCGGATTTTATACAACGCCATGGGCGATAACTATACATAAGATCAAAGTAAATACATATACAAAACCCAACAAATGAAGAATACACAAAGAAGAAGAGAAATGAACCAAAAATCTCCCAGTTTTTCGGCGTCGATCGATGATCAATCCAACTCGGATCATCCGTGTGCAAGCACCATAGTTGTTTTATAAGCTAATCCTATGAAAAAATGATGTTTGATGGAGTGGGAGCAAAAAATACCCAAACCATAACCTAAAAAATGAATGAAATGACTTAAATATCATTTACAAAATCTGTCAAGTTCCCAGTGCGAACTTTTATTCGCAATGTGAACATCAAATTTAGGCACCTGATGCCTCAGGAACAGTTAAACCGCCTCTGCAATTCTGCAAAAGTTCGCAGTGCGAAATTTTATTCGCAAAGAGAATATTCGCTGAAAAGTTCGCAAAGCGAACTTTGGTCCCTTTTTCTACTGCCATAAGTCTGGGAGCATTCGCTGGGAAGTTCGCAAAGCGAACTTGACAGCACACCAACCCTTGTTTTGACCACAACTTTTGAACCGTAACTTGGATTGACGCATGGTCGGAAGCGTTGGAAAGCTTATTCAATGCTCTTTATGAATATGACAAGATATTCTTGCTTGAATACCTACAAAAATGAGAGAAAATAAATTAAACTTAATGATATTTACACGATACGCAATATATACACTATAATGTAAAGTAAATGTAATTACAAACAAAGCGGGGTTTATTCGAACAATATTAACAAAAAGTATCGATAAGTGCGACAAAACTTATATACAAAAATAGCTACAATTTGCACTTATCAACCAACAAGACTCGTCTCAAATTCAGATTGCATATGCTTGACAAAATGTTGAACTATCTCACTTGACATTCCACCAAACACAATGTCATCCACATATATTTGAGCAATCATGAGTTTTCCATCCTTCTCCTTAGCAAATAGGGTATTGTCTATTCCTCATTTCTTGTAGCCATTATTGACAAGAAACTCTGTCAGGCTTTCATACCAAGCCATAGGAGCTTGCTTTAGCTCATAAAGAGTTTTCTTCAGTTTGAACACATGATCTGGAAAAGTAGGATCAATGAACCCCTTGGTTTTTTCAACATACACCTCTTGATTTAAGTACCCATTCAAAAATGCACTTTTTACATCCATCTGAAATAGCTTGCACTTTAGTATACATGTCATTCCTAACAACGGTCTAATGGATTCAAGACGAGCAACTGGAGCAAAAGTCTCATCAAAATCTATTCCTTCAATTTGAGTGTATCCTTGAGCCACAAGTCTAGGCTTAATTCTGGTGACAACTCCCTTTTCGTCAGATTTATTTTTATATACCCATTTTGTACCAATGACATTTGTTCCTTTAGGCTTAGGAACTAAATCCCATACTTCATTCCTCTTGAACTGACCTAGTTCTTCTTGCATAACATTGATCCAAAATTCATCAGTTAAAGCCTCCTTCACATTCTACGGTTCAAGCTTAGAGACAAAGCAAGAGTTAGATACCACCTCTATTGATCTAGTGGTAATCCCTTCATTAAGATTTCCTATAATGAGTTATTTTAGTTAATCTTTCTTAATTCTGATAGAGGGACCTTTGTTAGCTTGATTGTTATCAGGTTCAATATCTACAGTCTCAAAGTTGGTCTTAATATCTACCACATTTTCTGAAGTATCATTCATTTGAGATGATGTTCCAACATCTTCTTCGACGTCAGTTTCCTTCTCTATGATTGAATCATCAACCACAACATTAATAGATTCCATCATGACTTTGGTTCTGGAATTAAAGACTCTATAGGCTCTGTTGTTTGTAGAGTAGGCCAGAAATATTCCTTCATCACTCTTGTGATCCATCTTTCTTCTTTGTTCAAAATCAACCAAAATGTAACATTTACTTCCAAAAACATGAAAGTATTTGACAGTAGGCTTCCTCCATTTCCACAATTCATAGAGTGTAGCTGAAGTGCCAGTTCATAGAGTGACCCTATTATAAATATAGCATGCAGTATTCCAAAAATGATAAGGCATATGCTTAGTATGAAGCATGACTCTAATTGATTCTTGTAGAGTCCTATTCTTGCGCTCAACAACTCTATTTTGCTGAGGGGTGATGGGAGAAGAGAATTCATGGCCAATACCTTCAGAGGAGCAAAATTCATCAAATTTCCTATTTTTAAATTCCTTGACACGGTCACTTCTAATCCAGACAATTCCACTTTCCTTCCCTCTTTGAAGCCTTTGACACATATCTTTGAAAACCTCAAAAACATCTGATTTTTCCTTGATGAAGTTCACCCAAGTGAATCTTGAAAATTCATCAACGACAACATAAGCATACCTTTTTCCACAAAGGCTCTCAACTTGCATAGGCCCCATTAAATCCATATGAAGAAGTTCTGGAACTTTTGAAGTAGTCAGATATTGGATTTTCTGGTGTGACCTCTTGGTCTGCTTTCCAATTTGACACTCACCACAGATTCTTCCTTCCTCAATTTTGAGCTTTGGAATACCTTTGATAGCTTCTTTAGACACAATCTTCCTCATACCTTTCAGATGCAAATGTCCGAGTTTTTGGTGCCACAGCTTGACTTCATCTTCCTGGGATAACAAACATTTGGAAGAACAATTAATTTATTGAGGTATCCATAAGTAACAATTGTCCTTAGATCTGTCTCCCCCTATCAGTACTTCATTCTTCTCATTAGTGACCAAACATTTAGACTTAGTGAAATTAACTTTAAGACCTTGATCACATAACTGACTGATACTTATCAATATATGATGGAGTAAATAAACACAAATCTTGCGAGTTGGAAATCTAAATAGATGTCCTTCACTAGGAGAGTTACGTTAGCCAAAAAATGTATTGGAAACTACACCAATTTATCCAATGATGGCTAGTATGATTCCTAAATCTCGCCTTGATGATATTCAGCGACATAAAAGAAACTTTATTCGAGGAGATACGTCAGGAGAAGAAGAATTGTCACGTGGTGAATTAGGGAAAGATGACCAAAGAAAAAAAGGGCAGAGGTCTTGGGTTGCGAAGACTTGATATTATGAACGAAGCATGAAACATGTGTGATGAAACTTGGTTGGAAGATGCACAAGCATCCAGATGAGCTTTAGTTCATGGTTTTGAGAGGCAAGTACAACTGCAGCAACTTGCGTGATCAAATTTCTTATAAGGGTTTCTGACTCTAGTTTGTGGAAAGCGATAGTAAAAACGTCACAGAAACTCTTTGAGACAGGAAGCTGGAGTATTGGTGATGGGAGAGACATTAATGCTTGACATGATAGCTGGATCGAGCCAGGAACACGCATTACAGAATACAACCTGCAGATTCCTGATGAACTAAATGGTGTTAACCTTTTTGAGCTGGTTGATAATAATGGAGATTGGAAGTAGCAGAAACTTCAAAGTTGGATGCCAAGTGAATTAATTTACAAAATCTCAGCGTGTATTCATCCTAATGTTGAGTATGGAAATGATGAATTTGTAGCTATTGGTTCGAGCTTAGGAGGAGAATACTTAATTAAAGAGATGTATAATGCTTTGACCAATGCAGACACCGATGGTAATGTTATGGGCTGGAAAAAAAATTGGAGCCTTAATGTTCTTGAAAGAGTTAGATATTTTATTTGGAGTATGGCACATGATAAATTACTCACTAATTACAAAATGAGTAGGATAGGTATTAGCAATGAAATGTGTAAGTTGTGTGAAAATACAATGGAAACTACCTTGCATGTATTTCATTAATGCCCTAATGCCATGCAAGTGTGGACAAACTTGTTACCGAATTGCATTAAGATTGATTTCATGCAGATTAATCTTAGAGATTGGATCAATTTGAATCTTTGTTTTACGCGTACTATTGAAAGAGTTTGGAATACTTATTGGGCAATAGCTTACCATTGCTTGTGGACTTGGAGAAATAAATTAGAACATGAAGATTTGTTCAAGAGACCTTTCAATGTGAATCAAGTTTCTCTACAAATGTCGAAGGATTTTGAGAAGGCTAAAATACAAAATCTTAATGTGATTGAAGACATCAAATCAATCAGGATGATTGGTTGGACCCCTCCTCGGGAGAACATGGTTAAATTAAACATTGATGGAGCTTGCAAGAATAATAATAGCGCTAGATGTGGAGGTCTTTTCAGAGATAGTGCGGGTAATAGGGTTGGTGGTTTTGCAAAACCTCTTGGATGGTGTAGTGCTTTTATAGCGGAGCTTGAAGAGTTTTTGAAGGTCTAAAATACTTGGGTTGAATAGGGTGGAGATTAATTTAGACTCTATGGGTGGTTGTGAAGGTGTTTTGTAAGGGTGGATTGAGATGTTTTGCTGGTCATGCGTTGGTGAAGCAAATTAGAAGACTCATCGAGCTGTATGATGAGATTAAAGTGGTTCATGTTTATAGGTAAGCTAATAATTGTGTCGATAAATTAGCAAGTTTTGGATGTTTTTTAGATGTTCCTTATGTTTCGTATGATGTTTCCCCTTATCATCTCAGGTCTATGTTAGAGGATGATTTTAAAGGTGTAGTTACATCTAGATTGATGTGTGTTTAGTCTTTCTTCTTTTGGGATTTTTCCTTCTCTTTTACCAAAAAAAAGTTGAGTGTAAGTCTTATTATATATTTGATATTGCACGATCATATGTCACAATAAGCCGATTGTTTTTATGGTTGACCTTTCATACATAAACCTAAATTGATTATCAACTAATTGAGTTTGATTTTTTAGTTTTCATTCAATCGCTCTTTCCCACAAATTTATAGTATGACTCATAAGTTTTGACATTTTTTTAACAAAAAAATTGCTTTAAAGAGGTTTGTCTGCAGATGGTTCAATTGATGATTTAAAAAACCAAATGCATAGGAATCACAAAATCTAGGTTAATGACAAAGGACAAGAAAAAATAACATGAAAACGTTTTGTTATTTTAAATGTTTCATTCATGATTAATGTTTTGACTATGTGAAATATAGCATGACTATGAACCAGTTCCTTACAAAAAGTTTAATTTTATTGTTGTCTAGTGAAAACATGTTAATGTAAGTCAAGAATCATAAGCCTACCAAAGTGAGATGTGTGCAACCTCATATTTTACATAAATAATGAGAGTGGACATGCAGGTTAACTACTTTGAGTTGGAACTAGAAATAGATGCAGTTGATAAACCGATGATCCTGAACCGAAGGCGCTGATCTCCGGTACGGTGGTGCGGGGGTGAACCTGCAACTTTAGTACTCCAACGCCCAAGTCAGTTCAATATTCAAGATGACGATGTAGTGAAAAATGAAAATCAGAGAGTGTACCTTACTTTTTGTGTGAACTGACTTTATACATTAGGTCAAGTGGAGTGGATTTGAGATGAATTAGGCCTCCGTTGTTTAGGTTTTTGGCTGCCCAGAATAGTTGTCCCCAAGGCTTTGTCAGGCACTGAGAGAGTCAGGGAAGCCTTTAGTGGTTTTGGTTGGCCGCAATGGATGTTATCTGATGCGAAATAGAAATGAAACGTTTGTAGTCAGTTTGAAAAGTAGTGGGAAGCAAGAGCATTAAATGCATTTCCATCACTAAAATGTTTCACTGCATCCTTCTGACACGTGGTCTAAAATTACTAGCTAGGACACGATGTTGCTTATAATGCGCTTGACGACACTTGAGTTTACTTGTATTTCCAAAGAGATATCTAGTTGTGGATCTTGTAACTCTTCTTCCTCATTGATCTGATTCATTCCTTCATCTTCTCTTATAAATTGGAGGAGTTGGACATTGAGGAAAATTTTCATAATTCTTTGCATTTAAGTTCCTTCATATTCACTCTTATTAGTACACATCTTTGTCTTTTCCTTCTTGAGAGAATTATCAGAGTGCTTGTAGTTCTTTTATCAAAGTATTTTCCTTTCTCCATTACTTCATTCCATCAATATCACATTCACCAGGTACTATTCTCAACTCAATCTTTTACCTTAAGCATTTCCTGATTTCTAGCCAAAAATATTTACCTAGTGAGTGATTCTGAAAGCGATGTCTCTTCTGCTGTGGGAATGGTGGTGTTCCATGATTCTCATCTTCCTCTCATTGCTCGCGATCATTTAGGCCAAGAAGTTATATCCATGTCCGACGATTCTGATTTGAAAAAGGTGTTTGGGAATTCCCTTGATGAAGGGACTTCTTCATTTGATTCTTTCTAAGCTCTCTTGTCAAATGACAGTGGATAAAAATATTGCCTTGAGGTTCCTATTCTTTATGAATACTGACTTCGTTGAAGGATTAACCCTTTACCAAATTATGGCAAAAAGGGGAGTAATAAGATGAAGTGGTGTATCTGTTGTGTGCAGATAAACCTGGGGATTGTTTAGTATTAACTGCTCATGAAGTACAGAGGTTGTGCTCCATGCAGGAGCATCGGGCACGACATCTGGTTATGGTTCTTGTATCTGTGAAAACAGATCTATATGTGTTAGTAGTATTCATTTCATATTCTAATATCAACTACTAACTAATTTTGTGTGCATGACTAATTATGTGAATGATTGCATATTGATATATGTTAGCTAGTAGGAATGCATGTTACTAACTATGTGATACTAGATTCATGCATGGATAAGTCTGTGAATGATTCCATGTTTGTCTATTTGGTTTGGAGCAACTTAATAGATTTTATGTAAGCATATGAATATTGATGCTTCTAACTTCTGCTACTGCTGGTGCTTAGCTCTAATACATGGAAGTTATTGCTGCTTAAATGCTCTAAAGATCTAGTACATTTACTGGTTGTCACTTATTCTCATGGAAGAAGGGTTATCTATCTTAAAGAGTTGTTTTGCCATAATTTCCCAAAAGGGGATTGTTGTTCCTAGTGGATTGGTTGCATTTAGCAAAACAATAATTTGGAGAAGTGTCCAAGTATTCAAGATTAGTCTAGCTTGCTAAAGTTTTGAGCGCGATGCTCCAGCATGTTGGTACGACATCCAAGCCTTATGCAACAGGCGCCGGATTGCTGCGTTTTAACATAATCTTTTGAGAAGATTCAGTTATGTTTTAATGCTATTAGTTTAGAAATGTGATTATATGATTGGTTGGACAACTGTGAAGATCAAATCATATTAAAAAGAGATTTAAATTTGAATTTATAACAAACCAAATAATATATTTTTGTTGGAGATATTCAAGGAGAAAAATAAATATCCAACAGATTGTGCAAAGATTATGGACGAAAATAACTGCAGATCCACAAAGGAAAAGCTTAGAGTTATTTTGCAATATAAAGAGCTCAAACCTACATTAGAAAGCAAACATTCCCATTAAATATTTTATAGTGTTAGGGTTTATAAGAGTCCTTGTTATATTTATGTACACCTCTATGTTTTAGTAATTTGGCATAAAAGGTTTGTCTAGTTGAGTTGTAAAGTAAACATTGTTATGTACACCTCTATGTTTCAGTAACTTGGCATAGAAGGTTTATCTAGTTGAGTTGTAATATTCAACATTCTTTCATCTTGTTAAGATTGAAGTTGATCACTAGGGTTTAGTGGTTGTTTGCACCTGTCACTGGTTTTTTCGAAGAGAAGAAAGTGAGTAGGTTATCATGTTTAAGAGGAGGCACCAAATAGAAAGGCATTGGGTAGTGTTAGGAAGAGGTATTGAACAACATGGGGTTTGTTGTTGCTTGTAAGTCTAATTGTATTCAGCTACTAATAGTGAATTTCCTTTCTTGGGTTTTGGACTCAACCTCCAGACGTAGGTGTAGTTTCATCGAACTAGGTAAACAATTTATTGTGTTCTTTATTACTTTTTTGCTCCATAATCTAGTACTTGTTATTGTAATGGTTCTGGTGTATCTTGTTAAACTAGTTGTCGAAGCATCAAGTTCGACATTTGTCCCTTGAAGAACAAATCAGTTGTGGAAGGTTTAGTAGGGCTGATGCGCAGTGCAGTGTATTTACGTGAGTTTCATGGATTTCAAATAAATAATGGAATTCATTTTGAGTTTCTTCAATTCGCGGATGATACGGTGTTGATGGGAGAAGGTTCGTGGAAGAATTTTTGTGTTAAAGCTTTGTTTAGTGGTTTTGAATTAGTGTCTGGCTTGCGTGTTAATTTGTTCAAAAGTAAAATTTACGGATTCAAGTTGAGCCCGAATTTTTTTTTATCAACTCCAACCTTTTTGGCTTGCGGTATTAGTTCTTCTACATCGGTTTTGTTCTTAGGCATTCCTAATGGTGTTAATCAAAGAATAAAAGAGGTTTGGAATCCGATAGTTTCACGGATTCGAAGGAAACTTGCGGCATGGCATAATAGACACTTGTCTTTTGGTGGTAAGGTGGTTCGTTTGAATGATATCTTGACTAACATTCCCATTTTATCTTCTATTTTTATAAAGCCCACAAGACTATTATTAATAAATTATAAAGCTTCAAAGAGTGTTTCTTTGGGGGAGGGGAAGAAGAAAAGAGAAAAATGCATTGGATAAGTTAGGACAAGGTATGTGGGCCAAAGAAAGATGGAGCTATTAGAGTAAAATATTGCAGGAGTTTCAATATTGCGCTTCTTAGCAAATGGAAATGGAGGATTTTAAGTAAAAACAACATTGTGTGGGCTTATTTTCTTTCTTGCAGGTACGGTGACACGATGCTTTTTATGATTTCTTCTCATTCGGCTAATAATAGTAGAAAATTTTCTCTGTGATGGAAGGATCTTTGTGCAATAGGAGATCCCTTGGAAGTCAATCAACAACATTAGTCCTCAACTTCAATATTATGTAAGCTTGGCAATGGAAGGGATATCGATTTTTGGAGAAATCCTTGGCTCGGAGCGAAATCGTTACAAGATCAATTTCCCTTGTTTTGGCTATATGGAAACAGGCAGTGGAAAATTAAGTGAAATGGGAGAGTGTATGGGTGAAGTCTGGCAGTGGAAAGTCGGGTCAAATTCGAACTTGGGCTCGTCACGAGCAGCCGAGCAATATGCAAAATTTTCTGCGCTGCTGCAGAATGTCTCACTAGTGTATAATGTTTTTGACAATTTTGTTTGGTGGAAAAACAATTATGGATTTTTGGTAAAGGCTAATTACTTGAGGATGCAAGATATTTATTATTCCGGGGTAGGGTGTGGAGTAGAGTTTGAGAAGGGATATGACTTTTTTATGGAAATAAAGATCCCTATTAAAATTATAATGTTTGGATGGAGACTATTTCTTAATAGTATACCAACTAGAAAAGAATTGGTGAGACAGTGTGTGTTAATCGAAGGAGTGCACAACTTGGTGAGTCCACTTTATTTCGATGGTGAGGAAGACTTGGAACACCTTTTTTGTTGTTGTGCAGTGACAGAAGAGGTTCTTAGATTGGTCAGGGGTGGTCAAGTATCAAATAGGTTTTTTTGTGAGATTGCTTGCATTCGTTAAGATGGAGGATAAAAGAATATTTTAGGTTCGATTTTCATTGATTGTTTGGTTTAGTTTTTTGTTGGGCCATTTGAATTTATAGGAACTCTATTTTGTTTCGGGAGGAATTTTATCAAATTTTGATATTTTGGAGATGATTAAATTCTTAGTGTAGGAATCTAGTTTTAATAATTTAATTATTCCAGGGGTGTTAGAGTGGTCGGTTTGGTGTGACAATCCGGCATTATGCCTTGTTTAATTTGCCATTGTCATCCTTGTAGGTTGGTTTGAAAGTGCATTTAATTGAAGTTGTTTTGCTTATTAAAAAAAAACTTCTCTCAGGTTTTTGGAACTACAACGTTTCTTCTTGGAATAAGATATGTTCATATTCATGTAACAACTCATCCATATAAAACAACAGAACTAGTTGAATCAACATTCTCCAATGTGCGTTGATCCATTTGAGCCTCTATCATATACTACCTCCGTTCTTTTTTATAAGAAACAACTCATTTTTTAAGTTTATTGAATAATCAACTAATATATTTAGTCTATAAACTAACCAAATACATTAATCATTCAATAAATCTAAAAAATAAATTGTCTCTTATATAAAAGAACTGAGATAGTATAATATAAACTATGACTCTTAATTTATGTCACGTACTATAGTCATTTATATTTTAAAATGGATGGAGTTCTACATTTAGTAAATTTTGTTAGTGAAGTCGTAAAATTTAAAAAGGATAACCCATCCTAAATATAAGCAAATAGAACGTACTTTCACACCATCTAATAATTTTTATCCTAGACTACAAAGTTCAGGGACACCCCATATATTTATTTACCAAGCACACACTATACAAATTATTTCTAAGGAAAGTAGCTGCCTAACAATCTAAATGTATACTACCAAAGCTGCTGTTTCAGAAGTTAATCTGCTTACAATACAAATGTCTGGAGAAAGAGCAGTGTAGGATTTATGAACCTGCAAAACATCATCTGAAATCAACATATTTGCCAGCATGTGCATGTACACAACAATAAGGTGCATTCAATGCACAAAACTGTGATATTAGAGACGGATGAAAAGCAAAGAAAAGCAAAAGACGAAGTTATTAAAACGGTAGAAATAGAAACAGCTTTGGTGTTGTCTAGTTGTAAAAAGGATACAGAAATAATATATTATTAGAGAACAAGTAAATTAGAAATAACAGTACATAGAACTCTAATGCCATTCTCATCATTTATATTTTATAGGCACAAAAAAAAGTTATATCTCAACTACATAAAAGAGATCCTAGAAACAATTTATAGGCAGCAAGCACATCAGGAGCATATTTGCAAAGGTGAATAACAATCGCATAAAGACAATAAATCAACCAGTTGCAACAATCCAATGCTAAAATAAGTTCAAAAAAGCATGTACATTGGCCATCATAAGTATAAATTTGGGTGCAGCAAAAGTATCTTACTAGGTTTGACCATTTGTACAGATCTTCAGCAATCATATCTTGATGCAGTTTGTCTACTCTACCATAAGAAAGTCCACTGGTTATGGTGTTATATGTGATGTTTATCAGACAAATCAAAAGATGCTGAACAATCTCTTATGCAATCATCAATCTTTGACCTCTGTATAAACCATCAATTAAAGAATAGGCTATGACTATAAACTTAAGAAGTCAATCCCCTTTCCAACATTAGGTTGGATAATGCAATATCCTAGGCTACATGTTGTATTTTGCAAAAAGCATCTAATAATGTATTGTAAGTAACAACATCAACCGGTGGTCCACCAACATGCATCAATTTGAAAAGCTCCCATGCATCGGAGATTCTCCCAGATTTACACAAGCCATTGATAAGAGAATTATAAGTTACAGAATCAGGAACCAAATTTTTGCTATGCATTTCATTCAGAAGGTTGATGGCTTCATCAATCCTCTTACTCTTACAATACCCATTGATCAAGATGTTATAAGTCGAAACGTTAGGAGTCAATCCCCTTTTAAACATTAGTTCAAATAAGGCAATTCCCATGTCAATATCTTGGATTTTGCAAAAAGCATCTATCAAGATATTGTAAGTGATAACATTAGGTAGTGGACCGTCATCATCTATTGTACTAAAAAGTTCCCACGCATAAGAGAATCTTCCAGATTTGCACAAACCATCAATAAGAGAACTGTAAGTTACAATATTAGGAATCATATTTTTGCAATGCATTTCATTGAAGAGACTCACAGCTTCATCAATCCATTTACACTTGCAATACCCAATAATCAAGATGTTATAACTCCAAACATCATGCAGAATTCCCCATTCAATAACTGTATCAAATAACTTTCTTGCCTCAAGCATGTTACCGTGTAAGCAATGTCCACTCATTAAAGTGTTGAATGTAACAATGTCTGGTTGCTGACCTCTTTCAATCATCAAATTAAACATACCTTGAGCTTCTATCATCTTTCCTTTTTTACAAATTGCATCAATTAATATATTGAAGGTATAAACATTCGGCTTGATGTTTTTATTAACCATTTCACACATCAATAGATTAACTTCTCCCCATTGACCCTTACTACAAAAACCACGAACTAGAGAAGTGTAAGTTAAAATATCAGGATTTATTCCCAGGACAAGAATTTTCAAATATAAATCCCGAGCCTCGGTTACAAGTCCGTCTTTGCATAAACTATCAATGATCATATTGTAGATTATTATGTTAGGCTTAACCACTTGTCCTTCCATCTTTTGCAGCAACTGAAAGGCATCTATTGTATGTCCTATTTTACACAAACCATTGACCAAGGTCCCATAACTAACTTCATCCAACAAAATTCCTTCTGCTGCCACATTGTCTTGAAAGTCCATTGCTTTCTTAACCTCGCCGTTAATACACAGCCCTTTCATGACCGTCGTCAAGGTTATGTTATTGGGTTGATATCCCCTCTTGAAAACTATGCCGAGCACGGAAAAAGCGAAACCCATCTCACCCAAATGGCAGTAACAATTGATCCAAATACTCAAAGTGACTATAGAAGGAGTAACTTCTTTTAATGCCATTTGTTTCAGAAGAGAGATAGCAGTAGGGCAATGTTTCATCTTCACTACAGACCCTAAAATCATGTTAAATTGTACAACTGATGGAAGCGGCTGTATGTTAATCAAGCGATTGAACAAGGTAACAGCATCCTCAATGCCATTAAAGGATGATAATTTTTTTGCATTTTCTTTCGGGTAATGAGAAAAGAGCCTCAGAAATTTGTGGAAGGCATACCTTAACCTTGTTGTAGCAGTACACAACATCACAACCTTCTTCCCTAAGTTGAAGAAGATTGCATTTCTTGGATAATTCCATTCAACACTTCTTCTCAAAATACTCTCTCACACTCTTCTTTTTTCAGACTATTTTTCTTATTTTATTGTATTGAAACAATCAGATAAGCAATCTGCACATAAAATAAGCAAAGCGGAACATCAATCAATAAGAGGAAATAAACATGTTTAAGTGGATCACAAAGATAATATTGGAAAATTATACTAGAGAACATGTTTATGTAAATAGCATTTGACTCCTCTAAATTGAACAATTCAATTTGGAGTATAAAGTAAGTAATCTCCAATGATGATTAAAAAACCCACCGTTGATATTCCAGCAAATGCACTATTTGTTTATGCACATGGAAGTAACATTAACAGTTAATTTTCTCATCAACGGTCGAGATTAATTCCATTACATTCTAAGTGTGTGTTTGGTTCTACGGCAACAAAAATTGATTTTGAATGAACTTATTACGCCTAAAAGTGAATTGAAGGTAAAGTAATTTATGTTTTAATACATTCATTTAAAATCGAGTTGACCAATAAATTTGAGTCTAAAAATCAATTCTAGAATAAAAAACTCCAAATTCTAGCTTCAAATAAGAATCATATTTTTTTTTTTTGGTTAAGTAGCCTAATGGCTAGAGTCCACCTTAGTAAAGATGAACAAGTGGGATGCCGCGGGTTCGAACCCGCGCCCCTGCACCCGATGTCCCTGTACAACTATCAATTGAGTTGTTTTAACGGGACAATAAGAATCAATTTTTGAGGCAAAATCAATTCCACTCGAGAGCAACTAGACAGATCAAAATCAATTTTACACCTCTAGAATCAATTTTGTCTCCTCCAAAAGTGGAACTAAGCATACACTAAATTTGTGTTTGGTTCTACAGTGACAACAATTGATTTTGTAAAATTGATTTTGGTTAAAAGTGAATTGAATGTAAAGTTAGTTTATGTATGGATACATATATGTAAAAATGAATTGAACAATAAATTTGAGGATGATAAAGAGACAAAAGCAACAAATCCTATGTTCATGTTAGAACAAATTCTGTAGGTAAAGTCAATTATGCTAAGAAAATATCTAAACATGTAAAAATCAATTTTGTTACTCTAAAATCAATTATGACACCTCCAAAAATGGAACCAGACATATCACAAATTAAATTACTCACTGGAGACGGGCTTAGCATTGTGCTGGGAAAAAAATAAAGGATTGGATAGAAAGATGAAATGGCTTGTTTTACCATATATAAACAATGAGAGCTAAATTAAAATGAGCTACATTGTATGTTGTCAATGGAAATTGCGCATTTGTAGCACAGAGTAGAGCTGTACTATGCTCTGACGCAATTCCAGGACAAGCAAATAGAGCTGGAATTGCATCCTTGTGCACTACAGTAGAAGCCTAAAGAGAAGGAAAATCTGAAAAATAAACAGAAAAAGGAAATTATGGATGGAATTTCTCACCGCTTCAGGAGAGCCGCCAAAATAAACCATTATTTATAAACTACATAGATTCAAACTACATTTCTATATCAAGAAAAACTATAGATTGCCAATCATACAATTAATCTTCTGTTTGAAGAACACCCTAAAGACCGCCATTCTTTTTATTGCCAATTATACGTTGCTATAGCCATAGTCACTATATCTATATATATAAAGGCAAAATTTGCCTCCCTAACAAGAAAGCCACAAAATTCACATCTAATTGTACCAAACCAACTATAACCTTTGCTTTCTATTTCTACTCTCTTTTTTTTCAATAGTTTTTGAAGATCATGAGAGGAGGAATTTGCAGCTTTAAGTTGTGAATCTAGTGCACAATTGACACTACTGCATGCTGCTAGTGCTATGCTTGCAACTTCAATAGCACTTTTAAGAAAAGATTGTCTTCAATGTCACTCTCACCCTCTTCAATGAAAACCTCTTGAGCTTTGTTTCAATCAATGTAGTCAAGCACAAGATCTTAAGTAGGATTGGTCAGCTTGTGCAAGATCCTACAATTTGGAACGTTAGCACGACACATAAGATCCTACCGAAGGAAAAAAATGGTAAATTCATATATATTTATACATACATGCACAAAAACATGAAAATTATAATTCAGGCCCAATGTGTTTTTTTTTTACGATCTTGCTTCGGAAAGCTCGATCTTGACCACACTGGCAACGAAAACGATCTTTCTCAGATCATAGCACTCTCAAACATCGTTAACACGTAAGATCTTGCTATCCTACAATCCAGCACATGATCTTGACTACATTGGTCACAAGGGCACTCAACCGTTTATCCTCATAAACACAAAGTCCACTTTGAGGTCCTGAATATTCATCCACTCCTTAACTCTCAAATGCATTGGTTGCAGCCTTCCTATAGATTGTGCTAACAATGATGATGTAACAAGTGTGTTGAGTGAAATAGTGAAGGGGAATAAACATGGTTATTGTGGGAGAGAGTGTTTCTAATGCTGAGGGAGTTATTGCATTGAAGAGGGAAAATCAACCTAACTAACCTAACATTCAACATTTAACATTCAATAACAACAACAAGAAATCAACATTCAACAATAACAGAATTTCAAGAGAAAATCAGAAAAGCAATCTAGCAATAAGGAGATCAGACAAACAAATAAAAAAACCCTAAGTTACCAACCAGATGAGAGAGATGCGACGGAGAGGGGAGGGCAGGGTGGTCGACGGCTGCGGTATCGCAAGGATATGCGTCGAAGACGGAGAGAGTAAATAACTGAGGAGAGAGTCACTCCTGTCTGCACACAGCTCCGCCGCTGTGACCAACTCCGCCGCGTTTTCTGGCGAGGTTTTAGTTTTTACCGCCGATTGAGTTCAGTTCGACTTGTTTCTGATACAAGGCCGCAGCGGCTGATTTTTATTTTTAATTTTAAATTGAGATTGTTAGGAACTTAATTAACTATTAAAATCAAACGTGTTTTTAACCACAATCTAACAATCCATTTTGTGTGTTTTTACTCAATACTCTTTAGTACAGGTACTGGTTTTTGATAATATATATATATATATATATATATATATATATATATATAAGTATACTAGAAAGTTTTAAAATTGAACAAAAAAATCCTGAGCAATTTTATTTTTGTTATGCAGAATATTGAAAGTTTCATAATTTTTTTTAGTATATTTTAATATTGCAATTTGGAAATTTGAAATTTTCCAAATGCATTAAAAATTTTCGACAATATTGAAAATTTTGGTATAGTTGGAGTATTTAAAATTTTTTGCATTAATTTATTAGATAAATAATCAGATAAAATAATTATCCGTATGACCGACCTAAGGATAATGCGACTCAACGTAAAGGTTTTAGACCTTTAAATTTTTGGACGGTAAAAAGTAGGAGTGTTAATTGGTTTGGGCAAATTCGAACCAAATCAGAATCCAAATTAAACTATGGTGTTTGGGTCGGGTAATTTTTTTTGTTCGGGCATTAACCGAACCAAATCAATGAAATTCGATGTTAATTGATTCGGGCAACGGATTTTCAAAATTCTACCCGCGAACCCGTCTACCCGAACCGACCATATTAACTCATATAATATATAGGCTTAAATGCATTTTTGGTCCCTCTAGTTTGGACTTTTTAAACTATTAGTCCCCCTATTATAAAATTTGCGATTTTAGTCCCTTAAGTTAGATGCACTTTGCATTTTTGTGGTCCCCTTCCATTTTTGCATATGTGGCATTGATGATTAGGATTAAAAATTTATTTTTAATGACTTGTCATTGATGACTAGGATATTTATTTTTTATACAATAAGTTAATATTTTAAATCAACTAAATGATATGATGACTGGATTATTTTTTATTAAATAAATTAATTTTTTTAGTTTTTTTTTTAAATTAATTTATGTAATATGTGATCCTGACATGTCACCCACGCACTCAACCACTCTCCATCTCTCTCTCACATGTGGTTCACTTTGGAATTGATAGATTTACCATATTATATAAACACTATTTTCATTGTTTGAGAAATCGATGTGGGACTATTTTTTGCACTATTTCAGTCACACTCTCTCTTCTCAACATGGAGTAAGTTGTTGCAGTTTGTATACATGGACTAATTACTATTCAAACAACCAATAAGGCATTGTAGTCAGTTACACTCTCTCTTCTCAATTGCATTGTTGCAGTTTATAGAATGATATTAAATAAGGCATTGCAGTCAGTTATTAAAAAACAAGACATTAAAATAACTCCCTTACACAACCAATAATACCTTAAGATAAACCAACTATCCATCAAAATATCAATAACACTTGTGTGTTACATTAGAAATCAAACATAAACTAGAAACAAATCAATAAAAACATGCATTATCAAATCAAGCAGGATTCTATATTCCCGAGAAATATGCAGATTTAAGAGATGCAAAACTCACAATTTTTCATTTAGAACAACTATTGAATGACAGCCCCTATTTGTATTATGTAGAAGTAAAAAATAAAATCATTTCTAGATCCACCAGTAGCATAAATCGCACTAGGAAATAAACAAACTCACCAGGAAATATATAAGGTTTAGAATAGGATGGTCCAATACATCAATGTTAGCCGCTTTATCAAATGCATTAAAGCACATCTGACAGATTAAAATATGATCAAACTCATTTTAAAAACCAAGCAACATGAATTACATATTTGAAGAGAAATAGACTATGGATATCTATGGAAGTTTTGAAAAGTAGCTTGAACAGAGCATGGTAGAATTCCAAAAAGTAGAATATGAAAGTGATGCTAGATTTTGTTGGACAAAAACATAAATGAATGTTCTTCTATTTCTTATTATTCTCTTTCTTATTTTAGATTTTGTTACTATTATATAACTTTCCAATTTTTATGTAAACGAAGCAAAAATCACATTAATGGTATAAGAAGAAGAATGCTTACACAACCTTAGTAGAATCAAACCAAAGGTTAAGTCTTTGTTCACGGTTACCAACCCCGTTAACATACACATTTGTTTGAACAGAATAAGGTTCAACCTCTCCACTTTCACTCTACTTGTTGATGTTGTTTCAGAGGTGATTGCAGTTTGTGTGTCAAAGATAAATACTCTGGTTTGTGTTAATTGCAGTAGCAGTATTGAATCTCACATTGTTTATTTCTATTATAATTCAAGGGTTTATAAAGCTTGATCAAGTATGAGCTATCACTTAAATAAGTTGGGATGGAAGTGGGCCTTTGGGAGTTTGATATATGTTGATACAAAATGGGCTACAGACCCTAAATATTTTTCAAATTTTTAATTAATTAAATAATAATTTAAATTATTAATTCTCTAATAAAAAATATTAAATTAATTAAAAATATTATTAAATATTAAAATATCCTAGTCATCAATGACAAGTCATTAAAAATAATTTTTTAATCCTAATCATCAATGTCACATATGCAAAAATGGAGGGGGACCACAAAAATGCAAAGTGCATCTAACTTAAGGGACCAAAATCGCAGGTTTTGTAATAGGGGGACTAATAGTTTAAAAAGCCCAAAATTAGAGGGACCAAAAGTGCATTTAAGCCTAATATATATCATTATAAGAGAAACTAGTATAAAATATTCAACTTTAAGAAGGAAGAAAAATGAAACATCATTTGTGACATTCACAATCTATATGAAAACACGAAAATAAATAAAAAAATTATATTATTATAAAAAATTAGTTGATGTAAATTAGAAAATTAAAAAAAAAATCGCATATTTTTTTCTAATGTATCCGATTAATCAAACCCAAACCAACCCGTTATTTCTCGGTTTGGTTCGATTTAGGCTTTATAGAAAAAATGTGAAAATTCAATTCAAATCAATCCATATACTTTTGATCGGTTTGGGTATAGGATTCCCTTAAAACCGAACCAAACCGGCCCGCGAACAGTCTAGTAAAAAGATCTAAAAACATTTTAATTTGATTATAAATATTTTAAATGACATATTTCTTACATAAAATCTCATTGTTGAGTTAGTAGAAGAGAGTATATCCTTTAAGTCATTGATTTAACTCTTGTTAATTACATAATTTCATTTTATTTATTTATTTTGAATGATTTATTTTAAAAAATTTTTTTTGTTAAATATAATATTTTATTTTATTTTATTTATTTTGAATGTCTCATTTTAAAAAAAATTTAGACCTCTAATTGATTATTCAATAAAATATACACATAAAATTTTAAAATGTACTATATATATAAATACAAAACTATGATAACTTCCTAACTTCGTCATCCCATTATATCTGGAAATTCCGGTATTCTGAAAGTTTGACAATTTTTGATAAATTTAAAATTTTTTTGAAAATTATCAGAATTATCGATATTTTATCTCGGTGAAATACCATAAATTTCACAAATTCTGATATAATTGTATATAGGCAAAAATATTGTTTAGGTCATTTATGTTATTTTAAAACTAGTAGAAGACTCGTGCGTCCGCACGGGTAAATTCATTCATATCTTAGATCATTCGATAAGATTTGATCGTTGCTGATATATAATTGTTTTTATAAAATCATTAATAACTGCAAATATTTAAAATTAATATATAGCAAATCACCAACATAATAAATTCAACATGCTTAATAACTATAAATATTTACAAACTGCAAACTTTTCCATTGAATTTCATCATAATCACTTACTTTACTTAAAAATTTACCATTGAATTTCATCGTAATCACTTACTCTTCTGAGTATATATTATATACAAGACAATATTTAAGGGACTGAAAAGAAAAGGGGTCACATTATGCACAGGAATGGCAGGCTGTAAAAAAAACTCATTAAATTAATTCCAAAACTTGTCATTAATAAATTATTCCGCACAGATAGCAAATGTAAGATCTATACATCTCATTACACAAGAACCCTTGTTATACAATAATGGCTCAGTTAATAGGATAATGGACGGACCACTAACAGCTAGCTTTGGGAGGAGTTGGTTTACTTTGTTGTACAGACCTTGGAGGCCGCTTGTTGTTTGCCTGCGCAAAAATCACGAGAATATGATTGATTAAATGGAAACAGCAGTTGTTCTATGGTAATTTAATGATATGTCGGTAAACCTTAGAACCCTATGTACATAAACCAAGTTGCATTTGGTTACATGGTTTATATTGACTTCAAAATTTATTCAGCAACCACATCAAAAGAAAACTATTGAATGACATCAGTTAACATACCCCGATTTCTGTCACAAACCGGCATGATGAACACCTGACTTGTGAAGCACCATATGGATACATTAGCAATAGCGTGCAACTCCCACACTTAACTTGCCCAACCTGATCAGCTGCGAGGAAGAAATGAGCTATGATATAAATAGCTTGCCACGCAAAAGGATAATGCAATGTCATATTTTTTTAGAAGTATGGTGAACTTCTAGAATATAGATAGACAAGTGAAAAAATTCATATAGTATATAGTTGAAACTTTGGAGCATGATAGGATCATCAAATCTAAATGTGATTGGTCAAGCAAGCGTATTTGTAAAAGCAAGAACGCACCTACCAATGACAGGACTGTTCTTCCCATCACGAAATTGGTTATGAAAGTATTTAATCAACCGAGTGCATAAAAAGCTGAACTTAAAATGCAAAGTTTCACAGAAAAGAAGCACAGAGAAAGAGAACTGACCTTCTAATACAATGTTAACCGTTTGACAGCATGAACATTTGACATGTTTGCCACCTGATGGATACGAAAACAGACGTCTACAAGAACCGCAAACCATCTGAGCAATATGTTATGCAAACATCATCTGGTATTCAGCCTTCGACGACGCAATCGTCTCTATCATATACCAATAATTTAGCAACAACGGTGAATTAAAGGCAATACAATATCAACATCCTGTGACAAAATCAACATCTTGTGACAATACAATATCAACATCCTGTGACAAAATATGCTACAGATGAAATGAAGTGTATGCTTAAATGAAAACCAAATACAGCAAGAAGAAACTGAATATATAACCACGCCAAACATAGATGAAATGAAGCTGCAGATTCTTTTCCCCTGGCGGTGAAGACCTGACACAGATAAAACATACCAGAATCTCCACCCATCTGGAAAATCCCACACAAACATATATGATGCATTACCTCTCCCAAAAACTCAACAACAAAATAGTCTTGAGAGAAGCATTCTTCCTTGTTGCAAACAACACCAAGCCCTTGCATGATCCATTCCAACAGACAGTCTAGGTAAAATAATAGTTTAAAAGCAGTAAACAGAGAAAATGCCAGTGGATGATAGTAATAAATCGTACTAAATAACATAAAGAACATATACCTTTCTATAAGCTACATATTTGTCATTTAGATGACTGTCTATGGCCTTTAGAACACCTTAACACATTCTAATCATTCTTGCATCACAGTCTTCTTCAGAGCATCTTTTAATATCGTCAATAACAGGCTGCAAAAGGTAGTCATTGGAGTATTTTTAGTTCCAGTAGAGCTCCCAACATGCTTATTCAATATTTGAAGGAGTATGTCTTCTATAAACAAATGCTTCTCCTGCAAAGACCAATTTAACTTTGATCGGTTTGGGTATAGGATTCCCTCAAAACCGAACCAAACCGGCCCGCGAACACTCCTAGTAAAAAGATCTAAAAAAAATTTAATTTGATTATAAATTTTTTAAATGACATATTTCTTACATAAAATCTCATTGTTGAGTTAGTAGAAGAGAGTATATCCTTTAAGTCATTGATTTAACTCTTGTTAATTACATAATTTCATTTTATTTATTTATTTTGAATGATTTATTTTAAAATTTTATTTTTGTTAAATATAATATTTTATTTTATTTTATTTATTTTGAATGTCTCATTTTAAAAAAAAATTAGACCTCTAAACGATTACTCAATAAAATATACACATAAAATTTTAAAATGTACTATATATATAAATACAAAACTATGATAACTTCCTAACTTTGTCATTCCATTACATCTGGAAATTCCGGTATTCTGAAAGTTTGACAATTTTTGATAAATTTTAAAATTTTTTGAAAATTATCAGAATTATCGATATTTTATCTCGGTGAAATACCATAAATTTCACAAATTCTGATATAATTGTATATAGGCAAAAATATTGTTTAGGTCATTTATGTTATTTTAAAATACCAAGTTTGTCCTTTAAGTTTTTTTTTGTAACGTTTTGGTCCTTTATGTTAACAAACATTTGCGTTGATGCCTTTTTTAAAAATTTCTGTTACAAAAACGCATATATGGCACAAACGGAGCACATGTTGCATTTAACTGAGATGAGTTGGCATTGAAGGTTACTGATTTGACTTTTGTCTTGTTGTTTCTTATATTTTTGGATTTCAAAACTCTAAAACTCTATACATTTCAAGAACACTCATGAGCTCATTGTTTACCGTGAAAATTGGTAAACAACCGCTGATCTTCCAAATCTAACTTTGGTGACTCACAGGATCGATCAGATTGATCCTAGGACATGTGCTAACAATCGATCTAAGGCAAATTCTAAGGAAATAAGTACTTCGACAGAACTCATAAAGAAAGTTGGTTGAAAATACAATCTAGACAATGTTTTAAGAATGTTAAGTTAAAAGACTGAAAAGGTAAAAGAAAAAGTCGAAGGCGTGCAGTAAAGGCTGAAACTATAGAAAGTGCAGAAATATAACTTGCGTTACATAGGAGATAAAAACTTAACAAAAGATTGAAGTAAATTACATTGAAGGATAAATGGTGTTTACATCACGTACATTCTCACAAGACTCTTTTCTCAACACGCGGATACTTTGAGTAAATTTGGAGTTACTTGTACAAAGTGAACACAGCACACCCGAATCCTATTGCTAGAACCCTTATTTATAATACCAAAACTAACTGCTATAAACTGCCTGAAATAATAAACGAATGACAAGTGTTACATTGCATGCTTCCATCATTTGGATGTACGCCACCTGTCTTTCTTCAAGAGCGAACCAAAGTAACTACTCTCTCCTTTATTTGAATTTGAAATCCCAGAGTCGGACATCATCAGCATTCTCGGTCGAAGGTGCCCTCTTCAACTCTTAGAAATATTTTCTAAGTCCTAAAAGATATCATTTCCTCTTATGATCACCTTCGACTTAAACCTATCACACAGATCCTGTCGGAAGCTTCTCTAAACCTCTTTAAGAGCTTAACATTCCCATCAGCACTTCCAGCTTCATATGGGCGTCAAATTTATGAGCTAACAAATTGCCCCCCAAAAATGTCTTTTTCGACAGTATTGCAGAAAAGGGCATTTTTTGATAGTGTCCGTTCGACGCCATCTTTCGACCATACATAGGTGTCCAACAAAAACTGATTAACCCAAGTCCCAAGAAACTATTCAGCTTCTTTTCAATCAAATTTATGACATCACAGCTAATTATAATTATGACTGAAACGTCCCCTCGGAAATCACATCAAGCCGCAAATCACCATAACCTCTCCTATAGTCTAGGAGATCGAGGACATAGGCGGCAACTGCCACCGCCCCTACTTTGGCTCCTGGGAGGACACGTGTCCCACTAGCCTCAACTCCTTAATGATGATTAGTGAGCCTTTTAGTGTTTCCAAATTACTTTATAAATAGTTTCTTCAGAAACTACTTTTATTTTTTCCATTCCCAAGTATCCACTACGCACCTTCTCCTCTCTTCCAAAACGTTTCAACCCTTCACCTTCAACAAACTCATTTTCTTCAAATTTTTCACCAATGTCTTCTTCAACTGCTACTACTCAAGACCCAAAGAAAAACCAGAAGCTCAAAGGACAAAAGGGCGTACCACTACTCCCTCCATTCGCTACATTAAATGGACCCAAGATGGTAAACAATCAGGAATTCATCCCTGAGCCTCTCAAGGAGGAGAAAAGACACATCTACGAATCCCAGGTACTGATTCCTATCACCGTTTCTGGGAAACCATTAGCTTTATCTGGTCCCTTATCTTCTTTAGATACAGATTATACAGCCATTAGTGGCTTCTTTCCATCATATCGTAAAACCAAACCTTTAGGGCAGAAAGACAAAGTTAGGGTAACATCTGAACCCCATGACAATGTAGCCCTAAAGAACCTGGATTTGAAGTATCTGAATGATGGGTCTAGGCTGTTTAGGGCTACCCCGTATTTTAAGGATTATGACCTCTATTTGAACTGGTTGACTAAGTTAGAGAAAGTGAAAGCAGAAACTTGGAAGAACTTAGGAATCTATGACTTAATTATGATGTCGAAGACTGGACCCGTTTACTGTCCGACTTTACTGGCATCATCTTTGTATTTTTTGGATAGTACCCACTATACCTTCCATCTCCCTTGTGGGATGATGACGCCCACTCTGTTCGACGTAGCTGCTATCACAGGGCTAAAGCCTCATGGGTTAGTTTACGCCCCTGAAATAGATGCTCTAGACACTATAGGGTTCGCCACCACCAAACACACTTATACTCATTTCATGAACCACTACCACGACAAGAAAACTGACACAGTCGAGGACAAAGAGTGTAAGACCTATAAAAGAACATTAGCAGGAATTAGAATTTTGGGAATATTAAATAGTATTATGCTATATTATTTTATCGATTTCCTATTTAATTGTTTATTTTGACAAATTTTGTTGAAATTGTGTTGCTCTAAATGAGACTTTCACAATTGACACAATGACTATAGTAGATTTAAATCTTTCTGTTGTGTCAAAATTTCAAAAATATATTTCTTCTGATTCTTAAGAAAAAGAGCAAAATATATCCGTCGTTTAAATTTTCACTGACTCTGATTGTCATCAAAATTTAAATAGGAGTTTTATATATCGTCTAGAATGAGAATTTAATTTCATTATATTTTTCTAAGCTAAGGAACAAAAATTTATTCGGAATAAAAATTTATTCGAAAATTATGTTTTGATTTAATTAAAAGGTTACGGTAGAATTTTTATAATTTTACTGAAAGTTATTTGTGAGCGAATTACGACTCGTCTGAGAGTAAACTAAAACATTCAATGAACTAATAGGATTAGATCCTAAAAATATCTAGATATATAATATTAATATAGATATTTGGTCGGATAAGTATAAATTATGCACATTGATCACTAGTGGCCATAATATAAGCCACGTCCACCCATTTCATTCCATTGTGTGGTTATGGAAACAAAATACTTTAAGTCATTTAAATATAAGTAGCTAAGTTAAGGCTTAAACTACAATGTCTCATCTTTCTCTTGAAAAACCAAACAACCCCAAAGGCATAGTGTCACTCTTCTTCTTCTGTTATGTTTTCTTCACCTTTGTAAAAATTCTCTTCTTTTCATTTTATTCTGATTGAGACACGGGCGTTAAAAATATTGCCACCGTGTCGGACCACTATCGGCCAACGTGAGCTTATCTTCACTTAGGGGAATATATTCTTCCCTCAAATTTCATTGTTCATGCTTCTAAATTTAAAGTGATTAATTATTTTTAATACCGTATATATATATATATATATATATATATATATATATATATATATATATATATATATATATATATATATTTATTTATTTATTTATTTATTTATTTATTTATTTATTTTTATTTTTTTTTGTTTTCTCAAATAAAAGATAAATCTGAAATTGGACTCTTTTGGGGAAATTAATTTACTGAAAAAAACTTGTTAGTTTGTCATGTCATTGTTGTTTATGTTACTTACTTTCATTATAGCTCTGGTCTCATGAAAATGGTAGTTGATAATTATCAAATATATTTAATATCTCAATCGTGTATGATTTTCTTTTGTAGTGTTTTGAGAGAAATTGGTTCATTATAAAAATTATTTATTTTTGAGTAGTCTAATGGATACTCAACTAGTTGGAAATAATTTTCTTTTTGAATTAAGTATATGACACAGAAAATTTGTTTTTTTAATGAGTAAATTGATTTAGTATCATGAAACAAAGCATTTAGATGACTTGAGTTAACAAAATTAACATACCATGTTCTTGGTGAAGATTTAGTATAATAATTTTCATGATAAGCTTTGATAATTTATTCTAGAAGAATTTAAAAGAATTATTATTTTTGTTTTGAAAATAATCTTAGAAATTAGAAATTTGCATTAAAGTTCTGTCACATTTTTTTTATCCGATAGATCAAGACCTTTAAATTTTAAGGATTTTAATCTCTACTTAAAACTCTATACCATTATTTTCTCCTAAATAAGTTTTTTTGGATTCTCTATTTTCTCCTAAATAAGTTTTTCCTCACTATTATGTTAGAATTTATTTGGTCTAGCTCATTTGAATATTTAAGTTGTGCTTAAGTATATGTCCTCGAGGTTTATAAATGGTTGTTGTTGGAAAGAACCTTCACAATAGAGTTGCCTCTGTTTTGTCATTGGCATGCGCTACCATTTTTAGAAGATAAGTTCTTTTGAAATTAACGTAGAATTCACGTGTGATGTCATATCCTATATACCTATAATTTCAAGAGGCAATGTCAATCAAAGGATCCATAGATTCTAGTACAAAAAACTTAAACTACGACAAGGAGGAAAAGTAGATGCGTGAACCGTATAATCTTTAGGGACCCTTGGTGTAAAGACTGATGTGTAAGAATTTTACTCGCAACGGTAAGGACACTTTCTAACGATATTATATGTGATTGAATGCTTGTGTGTTTGTATTCATGGTTGTGTGCCATTTTGGGGATGTGTGATGATTGTGTGCCCAATTGGGGATATGTGGTTATATTCATGATTGTGTGCCCAGTTGGGGATGTGTGTTTATGCTATGATGCTAAATTTGTGAATGTGCTTTCATATGATTTGTGAGGAATATATGATTTGCCTGTTGATGTGTATGTCGAGGGGACAACACGAGGTGAGGACTCTAGTGGACGGAGCCCACCTGTTTGTACTGAATTGTGAATTGTGAATTGTGATTACACATGATGAGATTATTTATGTTGTTGCATTTGCATATGTTTGCTCATGCATATCATAGTTGCGTGTATGTAGTTGGGTCTACATGTACCAGGGTGAATGTGCCTGAACCGTCACCTAATCCATGAGGGATTCTACTGCACCAAGGTGTATGTTGGGTCATCACCTAATCCTGCGGGATTTTATTGAGTCGGTGTCTGTTGGGATCACTTCTAGTGAGGCAGTACCTCGGTGTCTGTTGGGATCATTTTTAGTGAGGCAGTACCTCGGTGTCTGTTGGGATCACTTTTAGTGAGGCATAACCTTTTTAGTGAGGAACCCGGTTAGGGGGATCACGATTCTCTGCGGAGAGGTTAAATTCCGGAATTCATGCATGTGAGGAACCCGGGTAGGGGGATCACACTCAGATAGAGTCTGCATTAGGATATTTGTGCATTGCTCTATGAATTGAAATAACTGCTATAATTGTGATAGGTATCATGATGTACTTGCATATGTGTATTCTTTCATATATGCTATTTTTAGATTGTGACCCTCTACTATTATTATGATGTGGCTAACGACCACCCAGGTTATTAGAAGTTGTGATAGTTAGAGTATCCAGGTGTCGTGAAGACTTACAAGATGTGAATGTCTTTGGCGGTCAGAATCATCAAGACTCGATGTCTTAGTGAGTCTTTTGTACTAAGTCAGCATTGGCTTGGAATTCAAGATCAGCTTAGGGTTTTGTTTCGGAGTGTTGTCCATGTTTGTTTATTGGGAAGTTGGTTGTTTAAGCTGAATGCTTAATTTGTGTGTGTGGTTTTGACTTTTACTTGTTGTCAGATACTTTGTACGAAATTATATTCAAGTGGTCAAATATTTTATAACCTTGGGCATTGCTCTAGTCCCATTTATGGAAAAGACTTAGACCGAAAAGCTCGTACTCTGATTTATCATTTTTATTATTTCCAGAAAAGACAGTTGTCAATATTTTGTGTGGGATTAGTTTTGAAAAAAAATACACTCCCGCTGTTAAAAATCGGGGTGTTACATTGTGGTATCATAACTTTGGTCTAGATTTTCGTGGGGTTGTGAGTCGGGTGTCCTAAGCTGATCAAGTGTCGGGTTTAGTGGGAGTAAATCTTTGGAGTCCTATGTGTTATGTGTTTTATGTCTTGAGTCAAGCATGATATATGCTTAGGTAATCGATTGTTTCTTAACTGAAGTTAATGTCTCCTAGAGTACTTTAGTAAGAAGCATAATTAAACCCCTTGATCACTAGTCGACTTTGGTCTACATGTGTCTCTGAATTCTTTGGATGTGTTGGTCTAGACGGAACGAGATTGGATCGAGCAAGAACTACAAGGTTTTTTTCTGCAATGACTCTGAATTAGGAGTTGTAATTGTTCTTGTCACTCAGAGATGTTGAGTGGGGATAAGTGGAAGTCAAGTTCATAAAGGATTTCAAGTAAGAACCTTATTTGGGGGACCTTTTTGAGAAAAATTATTGGATGTTCATTCCGGCGAGTTCAGAACGAGATGCGATGAAGTTTATTGACTAGGAAGAAGATAATATTTCTTTGGAATCGAAGAGCAGCTTGGATATTAATGGAACATCTTCTCTAGGAAGAAAGCGGGTTGCACGTTAAAAGTGGCCGAACCTAGGAAAGTTAGAGGAAGGTTATGTGATTGGTAGGTACTTGAGGGTTTAATTTGGTTTCTTAAGCTATGTTAGAACTGTAACTAAATGCCTTAAGGATGAATCATGTGATGTTGCAGGTAGGAAACCAAGTATCACCTGGATAGGTTTTAGTGAAGGTGACCATGAATGGAGTTGTCTTCGAAACTAGAAGTAGGAGTTTGGGAGAGAATGAGTATTATGGTTTATATGAGGAAAAGGTAGAAGTAGCACCATGAATCTAAGTAATCATATGAGTCAATTTGGGAAGTGTTAAATCATTCAAGTATGGACGACATGGTTTTACTAGAAATATCAGACCGCAGGTAGACAATGGTTTATTAGAAGAGCGATAGGACGCTGGAAGTTAATATCTGGAGAGACACAGAACCATGGTTTCGGATTTAATGAATGACATTATAGGTTATAACAAGTATATGGAGTTCTTGAAGATTAAAGTCTAGAGTGGGATTTAGGGATCGAATATGAGAATAAAGAAATGGTAGCAAAGGAAATTTTGGTTGGGTAGTTGCTCTTTAAAGGTCGAGTGTTAAGATTGGAGATAAGTGCTCACTAACTAGATGGATGAGTAAGATGTGTTTGTTGGGAGGAATAATTCTTTAGAGCGTTAGATTGCGGAGAAATTATTGGTTGGTAACTTAGTAAAGCTTAGAAATAAATAAGAAATCGGTGAGGGAATAGATGTTTCAGGATGGTTAGCAAGAGCTTATGCACAAAGGATTGGTTTGTGTTATAAAAGGATATTTAGATTGGGTGAAGAAAATTAAAGATGTGGTTTGAAATGGACAAGATAGAGGTCATGGTATGTTGAGAAACAACTATAGACGGTTGGTTGCAAAAATTTTGAAGTTGCAAATTACTAGATGATCGAAGAAAATATAGTATAAGGGCTATTGGAGTTTTAACATCGACAAGGTAGTCACAGAAGAGGATTGAAGTAGTACGTGAACAAGGAAGGGGAAGTGTTACTGGAATTTTGATATAGGGGTTAACAATCTCGTTGTTTGAATCAGTCAAATTTAAAGGAGTCGTAAGAAGGGATGTAGTGATATACCTCGACGGAAAAGAGGAAGGAGACTGAACATTACTTCAAGGGTGCATGCTGCAGAGGAGGAGTTGCATTCAGGCATAAATTAGAGATTAAGAAGTAGTAGAAGTGACAAGAGAATAATCATGCGGTTGGAAATCTTATATCACATGGATAATGAGTAATGTATTGGTGACTAAATGGAATGTTACATTTAGAATTAGGACGATGAAATCACTAAGTGAAAACATGTTGCAGAATTCCACGTGAGACTTTCAAGTCGATACGAGGTTAAGTAATGGATAGAGTGAAAAGAGTAGTATTAGGAAAGTCGTGTAAAAAAAGAGTTGGAGAAGCGAATGGATACACAACTTATGTCAATTAAGAATTCGTGTAAGAAATTACTTTACCTATAATTTTGAAATTGTGATTGTAAGTGCATGCTTAAAACTTAAAGGTACAACTTGAAGGGATCCCATGAGGTGCATTTGTCATATTTGAAAATAAAGAGAATCAACCATTTTTATTAGGAAGAATCAAGTATGAAATGGAAAATTTTGGTGGAGACTAGTAAGACTTGGATTCATTGTACTTGTTATAATGAAGACTAATGTAGCATAATGGAAAACATGTGTTGAGAAAATAATGAACGTGAGATGTTAACATCAAGAACAGTTAAATAACAGAAGATGAGATGTTGGAACAATCAAGAATGGTTATATTGACGAGCTCTTATGAGGAATATAGAATTTAATGGTACGAGGAAAGGAACTTAAGAGAGGTTGGAAGCAGGTTTAAGATAACACGAAGGACGCGGTGTGCCAGTAGTGGTAGTCAACAATAATGAACATTTCATGTTAAGGCGCACATGGTTAAGCTAAGTAATGATTTATAAATTAGGAAGTTGTGTCAGAGTGTGATGCAAGAATTTAAGACTGATGTAAAGAAAACATGTGCATCATAGGTGGCATAGTTTTGACAGGTGCCTAGAAAATTTGAGTAGTTTCGATCACGGACCGAATGTTGAGATGGTATTATCAATATTGTGATTGGAATGAGATTCGAATGTGAACATATATGGACCCCCAGAGTTATCAGATTAAAGGAAAACTAAGGATTTAGGGATGTTGGTAAATTTGTAAAGTTCTATATGTAGATGACAGCCTTATTTGGAGCGAAAACGTTTGGATGGTACTCGGTGTATTAGCGTTTACTGTATTGGAGGATACTCAAATAATATTTTGTGCTAACAAATGTTTCGTGCTAAGTGAGCCTAAAAGAGAATACATAACTTATGTTGGACGACTATGTCCCATTAACGAGATCAAAGTAGCAAGAAAGTGAGGAAGCATTTGGTAAACCTCAAATGGATTGTTGGACCCTTATGCCTCAGATGATTTTGAGCACAAGTTGCAAAGAACACTATTGTAGTTAGGTAATGATGGTTTATTCCACCGTCATGGTTGCCGCCTACTTATTGACAAATTGAGGAACTGATCACCCTTAATCTCTTGTTGATAGTAGACGGGGCCGTGTTGAATGGAATTGATGAGACTTGCCGACTTTGATAGTGTATAAAGTTAATTATCATTTTATCAAAAGGATAATCAGTCACCACTTCGTGTGAACCTAGTGGAATGGGCTGTGGCGTGGAGGCAGAAAGGTAATTTTGAAAGTTTAAGCATGAACCAATGATCCTGGAGGACCTATCGTTATAATGTGCTCTTGTAAGATTAATTTTGAGTGTTGAACTCATAGTGTGATATCTAGAATACGTCTAGACTCTTATTCAATGCGACTTTGTAGAGGGTTGTGATAGGTGCACAACCGTGCTAGTGATGAAGTTAGTAATAACTAGTTAAGTTGTTACATTGCCTTCAAGTTTCGAGGACGAAACTTATTTTAGGAGGGTAGTAATGTAAGACCTATAAAAGTACATTAGCAGGAATTAGAATTTTGGGAATAATAAATAGTATTATGCTATATTATTTTATCGATTTCCTATTTAATTGTTTATTTTGACAAATTTTGTTGAAATTGTGTTGCTCTAAATGAGACTTTCACAATTGACACAATGACTATAGTAGATTTAAATCTTTCTGTTGTGTCGAAATTTCAAAAATATATTTCTTCTGATTCTTAAGAAAAAGAGCAAAATATATCCGTCGTTTAAATTTTCACTGACTCTGATTGTCATCAAAATTTAAATAGGAGTTTTATATATCGTCTAGAATGAGAATTTAATTTCATTATATTTTTCTAAGCTAAGGAACAAAAATTTATTCAGAATAAAAATTTATTCGAAAATTATGTTTTGATTTAATTAAAAGGTTACGGTAGAATTTTTATAATTTTACTGAAAATTATTTGTGAGCGAATTACGACTCGTCTGAGAGTAAACTAAAACATTCAATGAACTAATAGGATTAGATCCTAAAAATATCTAGATATTTTGGATTATATTATTATTTATTAAAATTAATATATAATATTAATATAGATATTTGGTCGGATAAGTATGAATTATGCACATTGATCACTAGTGGCCATAATATAAGCCACGTCCACCCATTTCATTCCATTGTGTGGTTATGGAAACAAAATACTTTAAGTAATTTAAATATAAGTAGCTAAGTTAAGGCTTAAACTACAATGTCTCATCTTTCTCTTGAAAAACCAAACAACCCCAAAGGCATAGTGTCACTCTTCTTCTTCTGTTACGTTTTCTTCACCTTTGTAAAAATTCTCTTCCTTTCATTTTATTCTGATTGAGACACGGGCGTTAAAAATATTGCCACCGTGTCGGACCACTATCGGCCAACGTGAGCTTATCTTCACTTAGGGGAATATATTCTTCCCTCAAATTTCATTGTTCATGCTTCTAAATTTAAAGTGATTAATTATTTTTAATACCGTATATATATATATATATATATATTTTTTTTTTTTTCTCAAATAAAAGATAAATCTAAAATTGGACTCTTTTGGGGAAATTAATTTACTGAAAAAAACTTGTTAGTTTGCCATGCCATTGTTGTTTATGTTACTTACTTTCATTATAGCTCTGGTCTCATGAAAATGGAAGTTGATAATTATCAAATATATTTAATATCTCAATCGTGTATGATTTTCTTTTGTAGTGTTTTGAGAGAAATTGGTTCATTATAAAAATTATTTATTTTTTAGTAGTCTAATGGATACTCAACTAGTTGGAAATAATTTTCTTTTTGAATTAAGTATATGACACAGAAAATTTGTTTTTTTAATGAGTAAATTGATTTAGTATCATGAAACAAAGCATTTAGATGACTTGAGTTAACAAAATTAACATACCATGTTCTTGGTGAAGATTTAGTATAATAATTTTCATGATAAGCTTTGATAATTTATTCTAGAAGAATTTAAAAGAATTATTATTTTTGTTTTGAAAATAATCTTAGAAATTAGAAATTTGCATTAAAGTTCTGTCACATTTTTTTTTATCCGATAGATCAAGACCTTTAAATTTTAAGGATTTTAATCTCTACTTAAAACTCTATACCATTATTTTCTCCTAAATAAGTTTTTTTGGATTCTCTATTTTCTCCTAAATAAGTTTTTCCTCACTATTATGTTAGAATTTATTTGGTCTAGCTCATTTGAATATTTAAGTTGTGCTTAAGTATATGTCCTCGAGGTTTATAAATGGTTGTTGTTGGAAAGAACCTTCACAATAGAGTTGTCTCTGTTTTGTCATTGGCATGTGCTACCATTTTTAGAAGATAAGTTCTTTTGAAATTAACGTAGAATTCACGTGTGATGTC
This sequence comes from Lathyrus tuberosus, assembly GCA_022829125.1. Classification (NCBI taxonomy): domain Eukaryota; kingdom Viridiplantae; phylum Streptophyta; class Magnoliopsida; order Fabales; family Fabaceae; genus Lathyrus; species Lathyrus tuberosus. The sequence continues at coordinate 5,808,128 of JALAZF010000394.1, forward strand.
ATATCCTATATACCTACAATTTCAAAAGGCAATGTCAATCAAATAATCCATAGATTCTAGTACAAAAAACTTAAACTACGACAAGGAAGAAAAGTAGATGCGTGAACCGTATAATCTTTAGGGACCCTTGGTGTAAAGACTGATGTGTAAGAATTTTACTCGCAACGGTAAGGGCACTTTCTAACGATATTATATGTGATTGAATGCTTGTGTGTTTGTATTCATGGTTGTGTGCCCTTTTGGGGATGTGTGATGATTGTGTGCCCAATTGGGGATATGTGGTTATATTCATGATTGTGTGCCCAGTTGGGGATGTGTGTTTATGCTATGATGCTAAATTTGTGAATGTGCTTTCATATGATTTGTGAGGAATATATGATTTGCCTGTTGATGTGTATGTCGAGGGGACAACACGAGGTGAGGACTCTAGTGGACGGAGCCCACCTGTTTGTACTGAATTGTGAATTGTGAATTGTGATTACACATGATGAGATTATTTACGTTGTTGCATTTGCATATGTTTGCTCATGCATATCATAGTTGCGTGTATGTAGTTGGGTCTACATGTACCAGGGTGAATGTGCCTGAACCGTCACCTAATCCATGAGGGATTCTACTGCACCAAGGTGTATGTTGGGTCATCACCTAATCCTGCGGGATTTTATTGAGTCGGTGTCTGTTGGGATCACTTCTAGTGAGGCAGTACCTCGGTGTCTGTTGGGATCACTTTTAGTGAGGCAGTACCTCGGTGTCTGTTGGGATCACTTTTAGTGAGACAGAACCTTTTTAGTGAGAAACCCGGTTAGGGGGATCACGACTCTCTGCGGAGAGGTTAAATTCTGGAATTCATGCATGTGAGGAACCCGGGTAGGGGGATTACACTCAGATAGAGTCTGCATTAGGATATTTTTGCATTGCTCTATGAATTGAAATAACTGCTATAATTGTGATAGGTATCATGATGTACTTGCATATGTGTATTCTTTCATATATGCTATTTTTAGATTGTGACCCTCTACTATTATTATGATGTGGCTAACGACCACCCAGGTTATTAGAAGTTGTGATAGTTAGAGTATCCAGGTGTCGTGAAGACTTACAAGATGTGACTGTCTTTGACGGTCAGAATCATCAAGACTCGATGTCTTAGTGAGTCTTTTGTACTAAGTCAGCATTGGCTTGGAATTCAAGATCAGCTTAGGGTTTTGTTTCGGAGTGTTGTCCATATTTGTTTATTGGGAAGTTGGTTGTTTAAGCTGAATGCTTAATTTGTGTGTGTGGTTTTGACTTTTACTTGTTGTCAGATACTTTGTACGAAATTATATTCAAGTGGTCAAATATTTTATAACCTTGGGCATTGCTCTGGTCCCATTTATGGAAAAGACTTAGACCGAAAAGCTCGTACTCTGATTTATCATTTTTATTATTTCCAGAAAAGACAGTTGTCAATATTTTGTGTGAGATTAGTTTTGAAAAAAAATACACTCCCGCTGTTAAAAATCGGGGTGTTACATTGTGGTATAAGAGCTTTAGTCTAGATTTTCGTGGGGTTGTGAGTCGGGTGTCCTAAGCTGATCAAGTGTCGGGTTTAGTGGGAGTAAATCCATAGGCAGGATTACCTTCCAAACTAAATCTCCAGGTGAGAAGGTCTTGATTCTAACCTTTTTATTATAAGACTTCTCCATTCTTTTCTTTTGTCTCTTCAAAAGTTTTAAAGCTTTAAGTCTTTCTTCGTCCAGATCTACCAGTTCGTCTAACATCATATTCCAATAAAGCTCAGAAGTAATTTCATGATGTCTCTGAATCCTAGCCGACTAGAGATATATCTCAACAGGTAACACTGCATCGTGACTAAAAGTCAATCAAAAAGGAGTAGTGTTGGTTGCTTCCTTGGGGGAGGTTCGACATGCCCAGAGGATCTGGTCCAATGTCCTATGCCAATTTCTAGGCTTCTTTCCCACATGTTTCTTGATCAAACCAATCACCACTTTATTAGCTGCTTCGACTTGACTGTTAGCCCGGGCATAATAAGGTGTAAAGGTTAAGAGTTTGAAACCCATCTCTTTTGCAAACTCCTGCATCTTTCGACCCGTAAAGACTGATCCTTGATCTATTGTGATCGTTTCTGGGATTCCAAACCTGTAAATGATTTATTTTTGAATAAACTCGATCACATCCTCTTGATCCACATTTGGTAAAGGTATCGCCTCGATCCACTTTATAAAGTAGTAAATTCCTACCAAAATGTATCTCTGATTCTTGGAGGATGCCAGTCGAATCTCTCCAATCAGATCCAAAGCCCAACCTCTAAAAGGCCATGGTTTAACTATGGAATGCAACTCACTTGCAGGGATATGCTGTATGCCAACATGAACTTGACATTCTTGGCAACCCTTGCCAAATTCAATGCAGTCTTTTAGCATCGTAGGCCAATACATGCCTTGTCGAAACAATAGCCACTTCATCTTATGGCCTACTTGATGTGCCCCACATGCCCCACTATGAATAATCGAAAGGGCCAGATACGCTTCTATTTCACTAATACATTTAAGTAAGACCCCCTCAGGGGTCTTTTTAAACAATTCATTGCCTATAAGGACATAACTTAAGGCTTGATACCTAACCTTTCGCTCTGTGGACGCTGTCGAGTTTTGCAAGTACTAGACTATAGGCTTCCTCCAGTCTTTATCCGTCAAGCTGTCTATTGCAAAAATCTCGAAATTTTCTTCATCAGCATATCCAAGCTTTGTCACTTCCAAGTCTGATGGGCATAATCCAACAGATACCACTTTACCTCTAGCTTCGATTGCCTCTTGTAAATCTTCCTTCGAAACCTTATACCTAGAAGCAACCTGAGCCAAGTCATTGGCCACTTGATTTTCTAGTCGAGGTATGTGTCGAATGCTTACTACTTCGAATTTCTTTAGTAGTCTGTTGGCCACCACGAAGTACATGATAAGATTCTCCTTAACACATTTGTACTCCTTTGTAATTTGCTTTATGACCAACTCTGAGTCTCCCATTATTTCGACTCGAGTTTCCCCCAATTCTAACAAAATTTTAAGTCCAGCTATTAAGGCTTCATACTCAGCCTCGTTGTTGGAACAAAGTCCTTCGACCCTGTACTTAAATTTTGTTGGAATTTTATCCGGAGAAATAATCAGCACACCTACACCTGTGCCATCTTTGTGGCTGGAGCCATCGAAGTATAACTTCCAAGGTTCCAATTCGACATAATTCAACATGCTTTCGTTTATGGAGTGGTCGACTATAAAGTCTGCTACCACTTGTCCTTTAACTGCCTTCAGAGGCTTATACGTTAAAGAGTACTCAATCAATGCTAGTGCCCATTTACCGATTCGACTATGCAAGATAGGTTTAGACAACATGTGCTTAATAACATCGAAATGAGACGAAACATAAACTGGCTTTATATATTGCTTCAATTTTGTATAAGAGAAATACAAGCATAGGCATAATTTTTCTATCATGCTATACCTAGTTTCTGCATCATTCAAAACTCTACTGAGGTAGTAAATGGCTCTTTCGACACCATCCTCATCCTCTTGAGCCAACATGCTCCCTATGGTTTTGTCTAATGCAGCTATGTACAATCTTATACTCCTATCCATATAAGGTGGTGAAATAATTGGGGGATGACTCAGGTATTCCTTGATCTTCTCGAAGGCTGCCTGCTGCTCCTGCCCCTATTCGAACCCATCTTTATTGAATCGAAGCAATGGTGAAAAGGCATGCGTTTTTCCGCTTAGGTTCGATATGAATCTTCTCAAGAAATTGATCTTGCCCAGCAGTGATTGCAACTCCTTTTTCGTTGATGGCGCTTTCGCTTCTATGATGGCCTTGGTCTTATTCTGGTTGATCTCGATCCCCTTTTTATAGACCACAAAGCCTAGAAAATCCCCTGTCTGCACACAAAACGCACATTTAAGAGGATTCATTTTAAGACCATGCCTTCTCATTCTTTCAAAGGAGTGTCGAAGATGGTCTAAATGATTCTTCCCTGAAACAGACTTAACCATAATATCATCAATATATATTTGCATGAAAGTCTCTATATAATCGTGGAAGATTGAGTTCATTGCTCGTTGATATGTTGCCCCAGCATTTTTGAGGCCAAAAGGCATCACCACCCACTCGTAGGTGCCTAAGGATCCAGGGCAACGAAAAGCTATTTTGGGGACATCATCTTCAGCAATGAATATTTGGTTATAGCCAGAGTACCCATCTAACACACTAAGATACTCGTGTCCTGCGGCGGAATCGACTAGCATTTCTGCCACAGGCATAGAATACTCATCCTTAGGAGTTGCAGAATTTAAATCTCTAAAGTCTATGCAAACTCTTAAGGAACCATTCTTTTTAATAACAGGTACAATGTTAGCTGACCATTCGACATACCTGGCAGTGCGGATAAATTTGCATCGAAGGAGTTTTTTGACTTCCTCCTTTATCTTTGAGAGGACTTCTGGGGCAAACCGTCTTGGATTCTGTTTAACTGGCTTCTTCCCAGGCTTGATCAGCAACCTATGTTCGACCAACTCTCTACTCAAACCAGGCATTTCATCGTAGTCCCAGGCAAAACAGTCTTTAAACTCCTATAACAACTGGGTAACTTCGACCTTAAGTTGTGGGTCAAGATTAACACTAACATATGTTGGCCTTTTAATCACCCCTTCTCCTAGGTCGATTTCTTCCAATGAATCCTGAGCTAGCATCTTAGTGTTATTTGCCAGCGGATCCTTCTCGAATCCCAAAGGCTCATCGTCATAAATGGCGTCAAGCCTCTGGCCTTGCTCTACACCCTGAACCTTATCAGGTGGCTCTGGGTCGAAGTCCTTACCAGGACCTTCTTGGTGGAATTCAGGATTGGCTTCGCCAGCCATATATTCGTTAGCAGCCTCCAAAGCCGCTTGTAGTCTGGTTTCAGCCACGTAGGCCGAAATTCTTCTCAATGCTTCAAACTCAGTCATTATAATTGAATTCACTCCCCCACCCCGTGGGGTCTACTGCAGGCTCGCCAAGGTATGGAAGTCTTTCCCCTGGCACCTCTTTATCCCAACGGAAACCCTCAACGCGATGTAAGTACAATGAGCAAAATGTCTCGTCGTCTGGGACAAACTCAAAATCTGCTGGACCACAGGGGGCAATATGAGCCAAATGTTTGTCGAACTGACGTCTGTCTACATGATTGATTGGTGCTTTAAAATACCCCTAGTCAGCTTCAATGTTTTTGACTATGTCGCCTGGCCTCCAGATGGTGATGCGTTGATGCATCGAAGATGGCACTGCACCAATGTCATGTATCCACTCTCTTCCTAAGAGCAGATTGTAGTTGGCTTTTGTTTCTACTACCATGAAGACAGTAGGCCTAGTGATTGTCCCCACTGACTTGTATCACCCCCAGAGTAGAGCCAACTTTTCCTTCGTAATTTGAAAGAACCATGTTATGTGGCTTAGTGTCAGTATCATATTTACCAATCTTGCTCAGTAAGAAATGTGGCATCAAGTTCACTGTTGCGCCACAATCAACTAATGTTTTATTTATTGGCACGTTCTCCACCTTGCCAGTAATGTAGAAGGGCTTTAGGTGACCCTTCATTGCCTTTGTGGGTCGCTCGAAAAAAGCGTTCTGCTCTTCGACACACCCATTGTTCATAATATAGTAGCATACCGGCTTATGTGCTACCATCTCTGCTTCAGTGCAGGCATCTAAATCTTTGACTTCTGTGACCTGGTCGAACTCTCTGGGCATTACAGATGTAACGCCCGTTTATTTAATTAAGTATTTAATTAAATATAATTGTAGTATGTTGTGTTGATTCGCGTTGATTTGAGTATTTGTGTCGATTTGCGTTGGTTCGTGATACTGGTGTTGATTTAAGTTGATTTCGGAATATCTGAATATTATGTTGATGTTTCTAAGTTGGTTCGAGTTGAATTGATTTAATAAGTTTATTTAAGTTGTGGAAGTTAATATTGAATATTTTTCGTTTATGGGTGAATATGTTGATTGAGTTGTTTGGACGATTTATGTGATAGTCGGTAATTAGTCGATTTAGTCAAGAGAAATAATATTAGAATTAATTTTATGGAATATAAGCGTATTTTATTTAAGTGGCCTTAGTCGTTGCGTTGGTGGTAGTAATCGGTGAGGTGTTGATTAGTAGGCCCAAATTGAGATTTATAATTATAATAATCATAATAAAAGAAATAATAGAATTTAGTTGAGGGTTTTGGAAAATTATCAGTACGAGGAAAGTTGGAGAAAGAGAGATACGAGAAGTTGCCGTTTGAAAACCAAGTCGGAAAAGTTGGTCGGAGATTCGAGCGGCCATCAATTAAGGTAAGGGTGGGGTTCGAATTTTATAACTGGGTTATGATGATTGATACGTCGGGTTGGGTTATATAGTTTTTCTATTGTTCGCGTTGATTTTGTGTTGTTGAGATTTTATGAAATCGTTGTTTCTGTGAAATAATTATGCTCTGGTAATAATGTTTTGGTGAAGTGATTTCTGTGAATGTCGTGTGGTTGGCCTGTAACTGGAAAATTAGAAATTGGAGAATCCTGAGTCGGAGAAGGAGAGAATCATACTGAGTGTTTAAAAAAAATAATAAAAAAATAATAGGGGTGGCGCAGGCTACCCCTGTGTGTGTGAAGGTGGGTGGCACAAGCCACCAGGGTGATGGGAAGGTGGCGCAGGCCACATGGGTCTAGATGGCGCAAGCCATCATGAAGTGAAGGAAAATGTGGCCCCGACCACTATAATTTGATGTGGCGCAAGCCACTTGATTGCGCCACCCATTTTTAATGAGAATTAGTGGTTTTGCTTTATACAGAAATTTAGGCTTACTTTAAGAAATGTGTTCGGTATATAATATCAGAAGCAGAATTTGTACATGTTCATATTTTATGGAACGAGATGGATTAATAGTAACAGTAAGTATACAGTTGAAGAAAATTGGATGCGGATGTGAGGAAAATAGCAGAACTACTGAGTTAACAGATTTCAACAGAAAATCAGAAAATTAGCAAGTTTTGACAGAAGTAGATTTTAGAAGTTTTCATAATAGGTGTTTTGTGGATGTAGCAGAAGAATGTATCAGGAAGATAAAATCAACAGAATTAGTAAATTAATAGTAGTAATAACATAATACCAAAACAGTGTCGAGTTAGCCGGTTTAGCCGATTTAAGCGGAAAAATTAGTTGATCGGAATTTAATGAAAATTGTTGAGGTAGTTAGTAATAATTAGTAGGTGATTTTAGTCGGTTTATTTTGTTGAATTCGTGTTGTATGTGTGGATTTCTTGTACAGTTGCTTATGTGGTTTTGTCCCGGTTTGTGGGCATTTTTAAGTCGTAGGTCGAAGGACCAATGTTGATGTTAAAGTTGTAGGTCGTATGACCAGCGTTGATGTATATAAGTTGTAGGCTTGATAGCCAACGTTGTATAAATTGTTATGTTGTTTTAAGTGGATTATGTTGTGGATGTTGTTGAGTTGTCTATGTTGATGGGTTGTGCATGTCATAAAGCATACATTGCATTTTATGTCGGAGCCGTTGCTCACACCACGTTGGCCTGGATTGGCACAAGTTGAAAGTTGAAAGTTGAAGGCTTATGCCTTGATGCCTCGATAAACTAGCAATTTTAAGTTGGGAGTTTTACTCCGATGGTACCACATGCATAACATAGTCGAGTCGCATCCTGTGTCGCATTATTTATGTTATTTGTGTTGATTGTGTTTTGTTGAAGTTGATGAAGGTGTTTACGTGGATTTTAGAGTTGAAGTTAGGTTATGTGGATTAGGTTGATTTTAGTGATTATGTCGTAAATGTTGATATGTGTAATAGGTTGATAAAGTATGTTGGTAAGTTGTGGGTGATTTGTAAGATGTTATTGTTGGATAGTAATGAAAATTGTATGATTCTTTCTAACGTATTAATTATCATATTCTTGTTTATATTTTTCGATATCTCGCCCCTTCTGTTTGAATGTTACCCCTATGTTGGTAACGTATAGGTTAGCAGAGATGAAGGTCGTTTATCTTCATTAGTTGAGTCGGTGACGTCGCTCTGATACGTAGCACTCGGGGGGATGACGCGTGTCTTATTTGCTTATTTGTTTACATGCTGAATTTTTAAGTAGAATTGCCGAAGGATACTTTGTGGCTTATTTTAAAGTTGTTTTAAATTATTTCCATGAAAATATGTTGTACTAAGTTGTTTAAGTTGAACAAATGTTATATCATGTAAAAGTTGAATGTCTGAGAATCCGCTGCGTGGTTGTAAAAGTTGTTGTTATAGTTTCATCCAAATCAAAAGTGTTATGTATCAATGTACTATTTGATTAAATGAATAAGTTTTTAAAGTTGAAAAATGTGGCATCCTATTTGTGTACTTGTTGATTGAATTTTTACTACTCTGATTTTCAATATAATTGCCAGATAGAAATGGGGTGTTATATTAGTGGTATCAGAGCAGGTCGGTCTGTCCGGCCAATGTTGTCTAATGTCGTTTATTCCTTAGTACTCGACATGTGTGGGAAACACTGTCGGTGCTTGTTTGTTAGTTTCTGGTCGTTGTCTGCAGGTGTTAGTTTGGATTAAGTGGGGGAGAAGCTTGTCTCCCGGACGTGTTGTTGGTATGTAGAAGTTGGTTCAAGGTGATGTTGATTGCAAGAGTGCAAATGTTGTTGAAGCGATGTTGTTGCGGACCGACGAGAGTTTAGACTCATGAATTCGTATCGGTCGAGTTTGAGAAGTGTGTGGAATATGGACGAGGAATTCATTGAGAATAAGGAAGTATTCCAATGGAAATGATAAGTTGATGGATCAAGTCGGTAGATTAATATGCCTTGAGTATGGTCGGATTAAAGTCGAGTAATTTTAGAGTTAGATGAAAAGAAAGGATTGTTGGTAGATTTTGGAAGTAAGCGGAAGAGAGATGGAACTTATGTTCATCAATCTCAAATTATGAGTTTTTTGAAATTTTGGAGCAGCTGTCAGTAAAAGAGGCATAACATTTTGCTCGTGATTCTGATTGAAGCGATTCTGGACTTTTTGGAAAGCTTACGAAATTCCCTATAGTTTGCATATAAGATTTGCCTTCAGGAAGTTTGTGAAGAGGGAGAAAAGTGTGTTTTAATATTTGGGTCTGAGGCTAATTTTTGGAAAATTCTGCATTCGGAAATTCTGAACCAGCCCCATTGTAAGGAGGATAACCTTTTTACTCGTAAATCGGATTTAAGCGATTCTTGAAGTTCTGGAATCTGCACGAAATTCTCTTCATTTTGGAATATAATTTTATGTTTGGGAGGTCTGTTTTGGAAGAGATATATGTGGTTGAAGTTGAGCGACTATTGCTGAAAAATTTGGAAAGATGAAGCCGAGTGTGAAATTTTGATAAGAATAATATGTTGGTACTTATAAGGATGTGACGGTATCTGAGAAAGCATCGAGATGCGATTTATGTTGAATAAGGAGAAATAAGTGATGATGTCATGTGATAGTAATATTGAGAAAAAGACGGATGATTGATTTGCAACGTTAAAAATTTTAACTTGGATAAGAGTTGTAATTGGAGCGAGCCGAATTGGATTGTACTCGGTGTTGTAGCGACTCCGGTGTTGGAAAGATATTTAAAGTTGTGTTGTGCCACGAGCATGTATAAGAAATTATGTATTGGATTTTGGATGTTTTGTATCGTGGACGAAGTTGAAATTAAGGAAACTAAGAAGACGTTGGTAAGCCTCAGAGAGTTGGCAGAGCATTGTGCTTACGGACTTTGGGCACAAGTTGTAGTACGCTATTGTGTTGGGTAATGATGATTTATGCCACTGTTATGGTTGCCGGCTGTCTATTGACAAATTGAGGAACTGATCACCCTTAATCTCTTATTGATAGTAGACGGAATCATAATTGATGGATAGATGTGTCGTGCCAACTAGTATAGTATGTACGGTGAATTGGTGGAAGTCAAGCCAAGTGCTTGTGGATTGTTTATTTTGTCGATGTAGATTCATATATGAACATATTAGTCGAATTTAAGGATGATGGCATGAGGTTGCGATTTAATTGATGAGTAGTATGGAAATTCGCAGTTGAGTTCTGGGTAATTTGAGAATTGAGTTGCAAGTAGAAAAAGAAGTGAAGTTATAAGTTGAATTGTAAACGTGGAACTTTTGGTTGGTAAAGATGAGTTACTTGGTTGTGTTAATTCGGATAAGAATTTATGAAGAATTGTGTCAGTATGAGTAAAAGTCGATAATTTGGTTTGTTGGATTAGTTGGAAAGGAAAAGATGATTTATCTGGTTGGAGTTAATTGTACACAGGTACCCTATATTGTTGTTATGATGCTGCGTGTTTAAGATGATGTTCGAGGAACGTGTAAATAGGAGATGGTAAAGTTGTAGTTATGTTTTATGATAATTGGGAAGTAGTCGCCGTTGTAATTATGTTGAACGTTCAGAGGTGTTGTCTTACGGATCTAAGTTCGAAGTATTCGGTAACTACAAAAGTGTATAATACCTGTTGGGATGGAATTTCCGAAGAGTTAAGTCGAAAGTCTTTTGTTATGTCAGTTTTGGCGATTGAGAAGTTGGGAATAAAATGGGTAGACTTGACACTTTGCAAGTAATCAGAGTGCGCAGCGAACGCGTGGTGTTGTACAGTTGTTCATGCGTGAGCAACAACGATGTTGGTAGTTGGTTGTGTTGATGTCGTGTTTAAGTTATGTGTTCGTATGTTGTTGCGTTCTAGTTCTTAAACCGGCAAATTCTTAAGTTGGTTACTCTTTATGTTGTGATGTTAAGTTGTTAGGTGTATTACTTGAGTAGTATTCGGGTTGTTTTCGCCGTTGATGTTATGAATTGTTTGTATTAAATGTGGGTTGCCTTCGGAGATGAGAGTTTATTAGTCGGATGGAATCACATAGTTGGAGTAGTGTATCAGATGAATTTTCGAGGACGAAAATGTTCTAAGTGGGGGAGAGTTGTAACGCCCGTTTATTTAATTAAGTATTTAATTAAATATAATTGTAGTATGTTGTGTTGATTCGCGTTGATTTGAGTATTTGTGTCGATTTGCGTTGGTTCGTGATACTGGTGTTGATTTAAGTTGATTTCGGAATATCGGAATATTATGTTGATGTTTCTAAGTTGGTTCGAGTTGAATTGATTTAATAAGTTGATTTAAGTTGTGGAAGTTAATATTGAATATTTTCCGTTTATGGGTAAATATGTTGATTGAGTTGTTTGGACGATTTATGTGTTAGTCGGTAATTAGTCGATTTAGTCGAGAGAAATAATATTAGAATTAATTTTATGGAATATAAGCTTATTTTATTTAAGTGGGCTTAGTCGTTGCGTTGGTGGTAGTAATCGGTGAGGTGTTGATTAGTAGGCCCAAATTGAGATTTATAATTATAATAATCATAATAAAAGAAATAATAGAATTTAGTTGAGGGTTTTGGAAAATTATCAGTACGAGGAAAGTTGGAGAAAGAGAGATACGAGAAGTTGCCGTCGGAAAGCCAAGTCGGAAAAGTCGGTCGGAGATTCGAGCGACCATCAATTAAGGTAAGGGTGCGGTTCAAATTTTATAACCGGGTTATGATGATTGATACGTCGGGTTGGGTTATATAGTTTTTCTATTGTTCGCGTTGATTTTGTGTTGTTGAGATTTTATGAAATCGTTGTTTTTGTGAAATAATTATGCTCTGGTAATAATGTTTTGGTGAAGTGATTTATGTGAATGTCGTGTGGTTGGCCTGTAACTAGAAAATTAGAAATTGGAGAATCCTGAGTCGGAGAAGGAGAGAATCATACTGAGTGTTTAAAAAAAATTAAAAAAAAATAATAGGGGGTGGCGCAGGCCACCCCTGTGTGTGTGAAGGTGGGTGGCGCAAGCCACCAGGGTGATGGGAAGGTGGCGCAGGCCACATGGGTCTAGATGGCGCAAGCCATCATGAAGTGAAGGAAAATGTGGCCCCGGCCACTATAATTTGATGTGGCGCAAGCCACTTGATCTTTAGTGCCAGGGTGGCCCAAGCCACCCATTTTTAATGAGAATTAGTGGTTTTGCTTTATACAGAAATTTAGCCTTACTTTAAGAAATGTGTTCGGTATATAATATCAGAAGCAGAATTTGTACATGTTCATATTTTATGGAACGAGATGGATTAATAGTAACAGTAAGTATACAGTTGAAGAAAATTGGATGCGGATGTGAGGAAAATAGCAGAACTTCTGAGTTAACAGATTTCAACAGAAAATCAGAAAATTAGCAAGTTTTGACAGAAGCAGATTTTAGAAGTTTTCATAACAGGTGTTTTGTGGATGTAGCAGAAGAATGTATCAGGAAGATAAAATCAACAGAATTAGTAAATTAATAGTAGTAATAACAGAATACCAAAACAGTGCCGAGTTAGCTGGTTTAGCCGATTTAAACGGAAAAATTAGTTGATCGGAATTTAACGAAAATTGTTGAGGTAGTTAGTAATAATTAGTAGGTGATTTTAGTCGGTTTATTTTGTTGAATTCGTGTTGTATGTGTGGATTTCTTGTACAGTTGCTTATGTGGTTTTGTCCCGGTTTGTGGGCATTTTTAAGTCGTAGGTCGAATGACCAATGTTGATATTAAAGTTGTAGGTCGTATGACCAACGTTGATGTATATAAGTTGTAGGCTTGATAGCCAACGTTGTATAAATTGTTATGTTGTTTTAAGTGGATTATGTTGTGGATGTTGTTGAGTTGTCTATGTTGATGGGTTGTGCATGTCATAAAGCATACATTGCATTTTATGTCGGAGCCGTTCCTCACACCATGTTGGCCTGGATTGGCACAAGTTGAAAGTTGAAAGTTGAAGGCTTATGCCTTGATGCCTCGATAAACTGGCAATTTTAAGTTGGGAGTTTTACTCCGATAGTACCACATGCATAACATAGTCGAGTCGTATCCTGTGTCGCATTATTTATGTTGTTTTTGTTGATTGTGTTTTATTGAAGTTGATGAAGGTGTTTACGTGGATTTTAGAATTGAAGTTAGGTTATGTGGATTAGGTTGATTTTAGTGATTATGTCGTAAATGTTGATATGTGTAATAGGTTGATAAAGTATGTTGGTAAGTTGTGGGTGATTTGTAAGATGTTGTTGTTGGATAGTAATGAAAATTGTATGATTCTTTCTAACGTATTAATTATCATATTCTTGTTTATATTTTTCGATATCTCACCCCTTCTGTTTGAATGTTACCCCTATGTTGGTAACGTACAGGTTCGCAGAGATGAAGGTTGTTTATCTTCATTAGTTGAGTCGGTGACGTCGCTCTGATACGTAGCACTCGGGGGGATGACGCGTGTCTTATTTGCTTATTTGTTTACATGCTGAATTTTTAAGTATAATTGCCGAAGGATACTCTGTGGCTTATTTTAAAGTTGTTTTAAATTATTTCCATGAAAATATGTTGTACTAAGTTGTTTAAGTTGAACAAATGTTATATCATGTAAAAGTTGAATGTCTGAGAATCCGCTGCGTGGTTGTAAAAGTTGTTGTTATAGTTTCATCCGAATCAAAAGTGTTATGTATCAATGTACTATTTGATTAAATGAATAAGTTTTTAAAGTTGAAAAATGTGGCATCCTATTTGTGTACTTGTTGATTGAATTTTTACTACTCTGATTTTCAATATAATTGCCGGATAGAAATGGGGTGTTACAACAGACACCACATTGACTATGATGTCAAGAGAAGCATCAGACTCGGAGTCGAAGTTGTCTGTCATTTCGTCATCCTCTTCGACAGTCTTTTCAGGTTTATCCTCTTGAGAGGCAAACAGTTTTCGTCCTACAGGTATTTTTTTTCAGTAGCCTTCATTGGATTTTCTCCATTATTGTTAGTAGGTATATTAGTACTGGACTCTCCTTGATCCTTCGACTGAGCCTCCCTGAGAGCCTTCCTTTGACGTTGCTCTCTCCTCCATTGAGATCGCGACATCGGGTTCTTCCCCTTATAGTTTTTAGAGACATATGCCGATTTGTTAGAGGTCTAAAACTCCTTTCGTTACTCTATTGAAGAGCCTCTGCCTACATCAAACTTATGCCATTTTTTCTGACCTTTTTCCTTTCCTTCGACAGGTTTCATCCAGCTCCCTATTGGTGCATTGCTTGTTGGTTTGAAGGTACTGGGTCTGGCCCCTAGGAACTGTGTTTTTCCTCCCACTTATTTTGAAGAGGACCTTCTAGGGTCGAAACCCCTTTGACCATGAGATGCTCTCTGCTCCCTCCTTTCTTTAGCCTTCTTAATCCCTTCAAGATTGTGAGCAGCCTTTTGATCGAAGATTGCACTGCATCTGGGGTATAACATGATGCCTGATCCATTCTTTTGGCAGCGGTGAAGGTATTCAATAATAGTTTCAACCTGTTTTGGATACGCCACTTTGTTACGCTCTTCTTGGCAGCTTGCTTCGTCCACCTCCATGGTCTTATGTTGCTTAATATCGACCATATTTATGTCCATGCCGACATCAACACTAAGATTCAGATTGCAGAAGTCCACATCAAGGCCATCAGCAGCCTTGTCCATCTTAACGAAGCTCTCAGCAGTCTCTTTAGTAACCAGCATCATGTTGGAACCCTCATTGATCCCATCATTTAAGCCATCACTGGCTTCGTCGAAGCTATCAACGGCCTCGCTCATGAGTTTCTCCATAGCATAAATATCAAGGTCTTCAGTAACCTTGGCTAACACAGCTTTGTTGGCAAAATCTTCAGTAGTTTCCACCATATTGACTGAACGGTCGAAGTCATCAGCAACCTCAACCATATGTATCTCTGGCTCAGCATAATGAGCATCTGCTGTTTGCAATGGGTCGGAGTCAATTTTCATCTGACCTTTGCTCTTCTCTCTGAATTTCAGCCTGCCCTCCTGAATAACATTTTGCACCAGATCCCTGAAAAGAAAATATTGAGAAGTTTTATGACCCAAAAAATTATGGTACTTACAAAATCCTCTCTTTTTTCTTTATTCTAAAGGCGGCATTTTAGCGCCAGAAGGCACTATCATGCCCATCTTTTACTAACAAATCAAAAATTTTGTCACATTTGGTGATATCGAAAGTATATGTTTTCTTGGGAAACTTATCATTCTTTTCAGGTTCGACAGAATTTTTTCCAGTCGAAGGGGCTAACATTTTACAAGCATACGGAGGACCTTGCTTTAACTTAGCAACGTCTACCTCACTCTCGTCGAAATATAATGGTTCTTCGTGCAAACCTTCGACATTCTCATTATATTCAACATAAGGTACCTTTTTACCCTTATTGAACTTAGCCTTTTCGTCTTTCAGACGTTCTAACTGTCGAACCCTATCAGCCAGTTGGGCCATATCTCTCAGATACTGGGTATCCAATTTCTTTCTAATAGAGTAATCAAGGCCACCAGCGGCCATTTCGACCAGCTCATGCTCTAGCACTTGAGTAAAACACCTAGCCTTAAGTAATCGAAACCTGTTTAGGTAATCGTCTATTGGCTCAGTAAACTTTCGCTTTATGCTAGCCAACTCCTTCAAACTAATCTTAGTTTGCCCCATATAGAATTGTTCATGGAACAAGCGCTCCAACTGGGTCTAATTACAGATTAATTTAGGAGGTAGAGTTGTAAACCAAGTAAAAGCATTTTTGGTGAGAGAACTTGGGAAATATTTTACCCTAAGACTTTCGTCATTCGCAATCTCTCCAGCCTCAATCATATACCGGGCTATGTGCTCGACAGTAGATTCAGTTGTATCTCCTGAGAACTTGGTAAACTTTGGGACCTTCGTCCTGGGAGGTAATTCTGATTGTAGAATATAATCCACTATGGGTGAGGTATAGTTTGGCCTAGTAAAGCCAAAATTTACCCCATTTCGAGCCATTATTCTTTCGACCATGGCTGCCAGGTTGTTACCCGCTGCTATGTTGTTACGTCGAACCTGTAGTACAACATGGTCAGCATCTTGGTTTCTATTTACTATCACTACCCCTTGTTCCCCATCTTCAGGAATTGGCCCTTGGTTCCCAGGTGGTTCGACTCTAGGGGGTTTGACTCTAGGGGGTTCTAGGTTGGCCTCAAGCATAGTCTCTAGGTTCCGCCGTGGGATATTCTCCACCACAGTCGCACCTCGTACAGGGGCCGACACCCCCATAAATTCTGCCATGTGTGCCAATTGCGCTGCTAGTTGTTGGTTAGTTTGGGTAGTGTTCTGAATCAAAGGCTGGAAAATTTCCCCCATAGTTTGAGACAAAGTTTGTACCATTTGTAGGTTACTCTCATCCATTTGCTGTCTTAAACATGCTATAGACGTGTTTGTCGGACTAGGACCTTGAGTGGAATATCCCACACCTACACTTTGGCTGTTTCGACCCACATTTATCCCAGATCCCGATCCTTGTAATGGCGAAGACATTGCATTGTCTGAGAATACTGGGGGAGCATTTTGGAGGCTTTGCATTATTGACGTTGGCATTCCATAAGGTGGTTTCCTTGGTAAGGGTTGTGAAAATCCTGGAGGGAGAAAATGCCTTAGTGTCGAAGTTCCTCCTGGTGGAGTTTGGGGATTAGATGCTTGTGGCCCAACGTACTCCAAAACAGGTTGAGTGTAAGCCCTTATATATATCGACCCTGGTCCTGTCATTGATGGCATTGGGTTGGACATAACAGGAGGTGGGATTGACTCTCCTGTCGAAGGAACTGAAGGTGGTATCACATCGTTCCTAGACATATTTTGAGGGTTCATGTTACTAGGCTGGACATTCGAATTACTTGACTGAGGATTAGAACCACTCCCTTAAGGGTTTGGATTATTTGACTGACTAGTGTTCGTCGCCATTTTTCTAGTATATCTTCTCTTTGGTCTCTCTTCATTTGTAGTGGTTATCTTACCACTTCTCAATAACATGCAACGAAGCTTTTCAAGAAGGAGCCAATGAATGAAGATTTTCAAAAATTTAAAAAGATCTTTATCAAGTTAGCATTGTCCCACTGGGCGTGCCAATTTGTTTACCGTGAAAATTGGTAAACAACCGCTGATCTTCCAAATCTAACTTTGGTGACTCACAGGATCGATCAGATTGATCCTAGGACATGTGCTAACAATCGATTTAAGGCAAGTTATAAGGAAATAAGTACTTCGACAGAACTCATAAAGAAAGTTGGTTGAAAATACAATCTAGACAATGTTTTAAGAATGTTAAGTTAAAAGACTGAAAAGGTAAAAGAAAAAGTCGAAGGCGTGCAGTAAAGGTTGAAACTATAGAAAGTACAGAAATATAACTTGCGTTAAATAGGAGATAAAAACTTAACAAAAGATTGAAGTAAATTGCATTGAAGGATAAATGGTGTTTACATCACGTACATTCTCACAAGACTCTTTTCTCAAAACGCAGATACTTTGAGTAAATTTGGAGTTACTTGTACAAAGTGAACACAACACACCCGAATCTTATTGCTAGAACCCTTATTTAACTGCTATAAACTGCCTGAAATAATAAACAAATGACAAGTGTTGCATTGCATGCTTCCATCATTTGGATGTATGCCACCTGTCTTTTTTCAAGAGCGAACCAAAGTAATTACTCCCTCCTTTATTTGAATTTGAATTCCCAGCGTCGGACATCATCAGCATTCTCGGTTGAAGGTGCCCTCTTCAACTCTTAGAAATATTTTCTAAGTCCCAAAATATATCCTTTCCTCTTATGAGCACCTTCGACTTAAACCTATCACACAGATCCTCTCGGAAGCTTCTCTAAACCTCTTCAAGAGCTTAACATTCCCATCAACACTCCCAGCTTCATATGGGCGTCGAATTTATGAGTTAACACTCATAAACACAAAAATGGCAAAACTCTGAATCTCAACAATAAATTGCAAACTCATATACCATTTGAACTGGGTTTTTAAGCTGATCACGAATATGTAATTAGTTTTACGTTTGATTGTGTATTTTGGTCGGATCGAACGATTTTATTAGACGACGACAATTGATCTAGAAGGGGGTTGAATAGATCACTACTTTTTAATGGAGAGTCGGTGCCTAAATTTGATTTTAAAAAATTGTTTGCGGAAGCGGCTGAGGACTACATCATCTAAACGAACCGGTTACCGAAAGGACCGGATATACGTAAGCCAAATGGAACGATAGGCTCAATGAGAGAATCGAATCACAAACTTTACTATTAATCAATCTACTTGACAGCACTTAATGTTGCACAATTTCCAATGACCAATTAAAAAATAAACCAAGTTGACAATTTTTCAAACACTTTGTGAGCGTTCAATTTATCGAGCACTTGGTGTGCGAAACACACCAAGCTATAACTTCTATCTAAATGTAGTGCATAATTTTTCTTAGCACAATCAAAGTGATTGTGCAATGTTTTTAAACCAGATTTTCAACACTACACTATAACATAATTTTATCGATCAATTGAATATTCACAAACGTAAACAATTTGAAAGTTAAAGAGATAGGGAAAGAGAGAACAACACCGAATTTGTTTAGGCAGTTCCCCTTCCTTCCTCGCTTCGGGTACGTTTGCCCCCAATTCTAAATCTAGAATTGAGATGTCTATAATCTTGTTGCAAATTGTTTTTACAAGAGAAGCCTTAGCTATCACACACTCAAGAAACCTCGTTGATGTTGATATTATGTCTCTCTCCCCTTTATTCGAGTCGAATCAAGTGCCTCGAACATGTTGAATAAACCCCTGTTTACTGCTACTAGATTGAATGAACACACCAGTCTTCAATCACCTTCGCTCGGATGATTTCAATCCACACACAGTTCGATCCCAAACCTTTCTTGCACAATCCTCCGATTAACGCTAATAGATTGACAGAACCCGCCGTTCTTCAGTCACCTTCGCTCGGCTGAATTCAATGAAGCAAAGATTTGTACCAAAAACCCCAAATCCAATTGATCTTGGAGGACAAAACCCTAGTGGTTTTATTCGAGAAAAAACCCACTGAAAAACTCACCCCAAACAAGATACACTCCTATGTTTGGACGTTATCACCTCAATGATGCAAGAGATCAACAAAAATATTTATGTGTAATTGTTGAGAAAATGCAAGAATGAGGATGAAGATGATGAGAGAAAACTTTCAATGTATATCTTTCACCTTTTCTTGTTGTTGTGTAAAAATGAGGAACAATGTATATATATGATGCTGGGACCAACTAACAAAAATAACAACATTTTGAAACTTAGAGAAATCAGAAAAATAACAGCAATTCAGCGAAGAGTCGACCAAAAACTCTTGAGGGTCAGCCTGTGCTGACCCGCGAGCAAGACTATGCAAGTTTGAGAACTTTGCGTCGACCGCCACAGGGTCATGCGTCGACACAAACCTGATGAAAAATTTCAAATACAAAAACCTTCAGTATGAGTCGACCGGATGGTCGACGTAAGCTGACTCGTGAGACATGCAATAAAATTAAACTTTCATGAGCCTACCAAAACATAGTTTAAGTCGACTCAAACCACGAAAACTTGCAAAATTCAGTTTTTGACCATATTTTCTTCTACCCAGGCTATGATAAAGCATACCTGATCCGATGTACACGAACTGGTCCACGCGGGCTGGTCATTATGGAGGTGCCCGGATGGGTGCTGGTCGTACTCGCTGTCCGGTAAGTGATTGAGGAGAGGTGGTGGTGTACCTACAAGGCACTCCGACGCTCAAGTAAGAAAGGGTCAGAGAAAAGGGGCAAGTACAAAGTATTAGTTCGTAGGGTGAATATTTGATACCTGACCCTCTCAAGTGAGAGGGTTTATATAGGGCTCTAAGCGCGTGGCTAACGGTCCTATTTTCGGGGCGAAATAACCGTTTTCCCTAAAGAATCGGTCGCTGCCAAAACTAGCCGTTACGACGGGCAGGGTGTCCAAAACTAGCCGTTATGTCGGGAATATGCTTAGTTTCGGGCATCTGCCCATGGCTGTTCGGGGAGCACTGAAGCTGTGCGTGTTGGGCAGAATGTTCGGGGAGGAACGTTATGTTCCTTGCCCGGTAGGAGGGGCAGAAAGGTAACTTTTGCCCTTCTGTGGATTGGACTTAGGCGATTTGGGCCGCTCTGTAGCAGAGGCTTATTGGGCCAATTCTATCCATTGGTCCAGTCTAGAACAGGAGCCCCCCAAGTCGTTGCTCCCGAGCATGAGAGTGATGACTTAAGGACTCCTCGTTGTCCCGGGGAACTATCATGAAGCTGTCGTTGGATACGAGGACGACTGCCTCGAGGTGCTCGTGGTTCTCCGTGTCCGCGATATTTGTGGTCGACTCCATCTTGCCCGGTATTCGGGGAGGTGACGCGTCAGATGGAATGGGAAACGTTGGGTCGCCACGTGTGCATCGAGACCTGTGTAGCAGTTACCTAGGCAATTATGGCTAGTGGGCCGTCATTATTGCCTACGGGCGCGTGTGTGTACGTGCCCCTTGGTATAAAATGGGGGAAACCGTCCCATTTTCCACTTTTCCTTCTTCTGATTCTTCCTCGTCACCAGTGCGTTTGCCCGTCACCTTCTTCAAGCAACCGACTGTCGTGCCGACCACCGTGACAAGTTTCGAGCAGCCGTTTTCTTCCACTTTCTTCTAGTAAAATCAAGTAAGTATCCTGATTTTTTGCTTGTTTTGCTTCCTTTTGTTGTTAGTGGTAGATTTCATGCGGCTAGGGTTAGTTCTAGATGGCAAAATAGGTAGATTTCTGGCGAGTGTTGGTGGTGGGCGGAGGTTCTGCCTTTTTTCTGTACCAAATGTCTCGCCGGATTAGGTAGCACGTTTGGTGGTCGTGGTGGCCCACGTGGTGGTTGCGAGTCGTGACCATCGCGTTCTATCATCCGTTGATGGATTTGGTAAGTTTCCCGCTAGGACGTTTCCAGATTCCGGTAGAGTTTCGACGAAATCTGGGTACAGGCGCGGGGATATTTTGTCCTTCTTTGTTTGATGTTAGGGCTTAGGCCGGGGACGTAGTTCCTAGCCTTTCGCGCGCCCTTTCACTTGTCTTAGCGGTGGAAGGGTGGATTTGATTTCCTGTCGAATTCACTGCCTTTCTCTGCTTTTTTAGGTGATCATAGTGGCGATGGACTCGTTGTAATCTTATTTTTGTTCTGGGGGCGTGGCCCCCTTTTTAATGTAACAAGCACAATCTTTGGCCCTTGTGGCCTTTTAATTTAATGCCCGGTTAATTTATACAACTTCTGTTTATACTGTTGTACTTTGTTTTAGTTGTGCATGTGTGACTGCCCGTCGGAGGGTGTGTTTGTCAACAAGGCTTATTTTTGACAGATTGCTCGTTGCGTTATGAATTCGCCAGTGCGGGGAACTAGTCGAACAGCCGGGGAAGATCCTGGCGAGGTTGCGGATCTCAGGTCGCGATTGAGGCCTGAGGTCTCGGCGTGAACGTCCCATCGCGAGCTGGGGTTCTGCCAATCATGGTACTTGGGCGAAGGCGGTGCTCGATCGAGGACCGCCGACGAGCGGAGCTCTGGCTCATTTATTTGAGCGGGATTCCACTTTGTACGTATGCGTCGTTTATACCTGAACGAGCATGATGGCCGTTAGACGGCCTTGTGACGCGAGGAAGCTTCTTGTGCCTTTTAGCTGTAGTATTGCTTAAGTTTTTCAGCGTTCCATGGTCGAGGGAGCGTTTCCCCGTTGAGGTTTTCGAGGAAGTATGCGCCGTTCCCCGTTTTGGCGCGGACTCGGTATGGTCCTTCCCAGTTGGCCGCCAGTTTACCTTCGCGGGAGTCCTTGTGGTTTCTTCGCAGGACAAGGCTGCCCACGTCGAACTCCCGTCGGAAGACTTTGGCGTTGTGCCTGATCGCTATTTTTTGCTTAAGAGATGCCTCGCGGAGGGCTGCTCCCGTTCGGATTTCCTCGACGAGGTCGAGCTCCTCTCTTATCGCTTCGTCGTTCATTTCCTCGTCCAGGGGTGATTCCGTCCTCCTGGACGGTACGTGGATTTCAATGGGTATGACTGCCTCGGTGCCATATGCCAAACGGAAAGGTGTTTCCCCGGTGGTGGACTGGGGAGTGGTGCGGTATGCCCACAGGACACTGTGAAGCTCCTCGACCCAGGCTTTCTTTGTTTCGTCCAGTCTTCGCTTGAGGCCGCGCAGTATGACACGATTGGCCACTTCTGCCTGCCCGTTGGTTTGGGGATGCTCTACGGAAGCGAAGTGTTGCCTCGTTCCAAGGTGTGCGACAAAGTCTTGGAATTTTTTGTCTGTGAATTGTGTTCCATTGTCCGTGACAATTGCTTGGGGGATCCCAAACCGGGCAAGGATATTCCGCTTGTAGAAGCGTAGAATGTTGAGCGCTGTTATCTTGGCTAAAGCTTCTGCTTCTATCCACTTTGTGAAGTAATCTACGCCCACTATCAGGTATTTATTTTGGCTGGACCCCGTCACGAAGGGTCCTAGGATGTCCAGGCCCCACCAGGCGAATGGTCACGGGGAGGTCATGCTTTTTAGTTCGTTTGGCGGAGCTAGGTGCATATCCCCGTGCCGTTGGCATTTGTCGCATTTCTTCACATGCTCCTTGGCGTCTTGTTGCATGGTCGGCCAATAGTACCCTGCTCGGAGGGCCTTACGGGCAAGGGACTTTCCTCCGAGGTGTTGGGCGTTGATGCCTTCATGGATTTCTCGCAATACGTGGGGGACGACCTCCTCTTCTATGCATTTAAGAAGTGGGATGGAGAAGCCCCGCCGGTAGAGTTTGTTTTCGAGGATAACGTACGAGCAGACTCTTTGTTTGATGGTGCTGGCCTCCTTGGGATCCTCTGGAAGTTCGTCCCTGGTGAGGTAGTTATAAACGGGCGTCATCCAGCAATCGCTATCCCCGATCGCGTGTACGTGTAGGGTCGAAGATCCCTTAGTGATGCTGGACCGGAGAAGTATCTCTTGGATGACTGACCTGTTTCCGCCTTTCCTCTTGGTGCTTGCCAGTTTTGACAATACGTCTGCTCGCACGTTGTGTTCGCGTGGAACGTGTCTTACTTCCACTGTTCTGAATTTTGACATCTTTTCCCTGACGATGGTGAGGTATTCTGAAAGACTGTCGTTTTTGGCTTGATATTCCCTGGATACCTGGTTGGCTAGGAGCTGCGAATCCGTGCAGATGATGACTTCCTCAGCCCCCAGGTCTTTGGCTAGGCGTAGTTCGGCGAGGAAGGCTTCGTACTCGTCCTGGTTGTTCGACGTGGGAAAAGACAATGTGAGGGAAGCCTCGACTATGGTTCCTTCGTCGTTTTCCAGAATTACGCCTGCCCCGCTGCCACTAGAGCTGGATGCTCCGTCCACATAGATGGTCCATCTGTTCACTAGGTGGGGCGAGGAATTTGAGAAAGTTACTTCTGCTACGAAATCGGCCAGGGCCTGAGCCTTAAGAGCTTTCCTGCTTTCGTACTGGATGTCGAATTCGGACAGTTCTAGCGACCATCTGAGCATTCGCCCGGCCATGTCTGGCCGTCCCAGTAGCTGCTTGATGGGCTGATCTGTCCTCACCACGATCGTGTGGGCCAAGAAATAGTGTCTTAGTCGTCTGGCAGCGTTGACGAGGGCCAATGCTACCTTCTCTATCTGTTGATATCTCGATTCTGTGTCCTGCAGTGCCTTGCTCGTGAAATATACCGGCTTTTGTCCGCTAGGATTTTCGCGGATGAGAACGGCGCTAACGGCCTCGGCGGAGACGGCGAGGTACAGGAACAAGACCTCTCCAGTATCTGGTCGTGACAACACGGGCGGTTTCGATAGAGCTTGCTTCAAGTGGAGGAGGGATGCCTCGCATTCTTCGGTTCATTCAAACGCTGCTTCTTTCCGCAAGAGCTTGAAGAAAGGAAGGGCGTGCTGGGCAGACTTTGCGACGAAGCGGGATAGCGAGGTCAGTACTCCGTTGAGGGATTGGATGTTCTTTTTAGACGTGGGCGTTGGGAACTCGGAGAATGCCCGACATTTGTCAGGGTTAGCCTCTATTCCTCGTTCTGTTAGGTAGAAACCGAGGAACTTACCTGCCCGTACCCCGAACGTGCACTTCTCCGGGTTGAAACACATTTGGTATTTCCTTGCCTGCTCGAAAATTTTGCGGAGGTGGGCGACATGGTCTAGTTCCTCATGGGATTTGACGATCATGTCATCCATGTATACCTCGAGCATATCGCCTATCTGTTCGTGGAAGACTTTGTTCATTATTCGTTGGTATGTAGCGCCGGCGTTCTTCAGTCCGAAGGGCATTACGTTGTAGTAATAGTTGCCCGATTCGGTCATGAAGGCTATGTAAGTTTTATCGCTCACGGCCATTGGTATTTGGTTATAGCCCGAGTAGGCGTCGAGGAACGATAAAAGTTTAAAACCGGCCGAATTATCTACGAGTTTGTCTATATTGGGGAGGGGGTAGGCGTCCTTCGGACAGGCCTTATTGACATCAGTATAATCAACGCACATCCTCCATTTGCCATTATTTTTTCGTACAAGTACAACATTAGAGAGCCATGTAGTATATTTGGCCTCGGAAATAAACCTAGCTTCTAGAAGGTCTTTGACAGCTTTCTCCGCGGCTTCTGTCTTCTCCGGGGATTGCTTCCTTCTGCGCTGGGCAACGGCTTTGACGGTCGGGTCGATCGTGAGCTGGTGGCAGGCGACGGAGGGGTCCAATCCGGGCATCTCAGCAGCGCTCCACGCGAACAGGTCTGCGTTTTCGCGGAGGCACGCTTTTAGTTGTCTTCTGGCCAGGTCGGGCAGATCTGCTCCGATCTTTACTCCCCGTTGGGGGTCTTCTCTGAACGGAACGATCTCGAAGTTGCCATCTGGGACAGGTCGTAGGAGATGGCCGCTGTTGTCGGACTTACTGCCCGACGGCGTTGGAACCTTGGCGCGATCTTCTTCGTTGAACCGGCTGTCTAGATCGATTGATTCGACCTGGGGAAGTGGTCTTGGCTGCTCGGAGCTGCTGGGCAGGGGGGGACGACCAGATGCTTTTGGCTTCGCCGAGATGGTGTTAAGTCCCTTTGACGCTGCTTCAAAGCAGCGGCGGATAGCCTTGATGTTGCCGTGGAGGGTGGCGACCATCCCTTCAGAAGTGTAGTACTTCATTTTGAGATGTACGGTGAAAGGTACTGCAATCAACTCTGCCAGGGTTGGCCTTCCGAAGATGCACTGGAATAGTGACGGGCAATCGATTACCAGAAACTGTGCCTTGATTGCTCGGGTTGTCTTTCCTGAACCGAAGGTTACGATGAGCTCTACGTAACCTCGGGGCTTTGTCACCGCTCCGTTGAACCCTTGCAGGTCGGATCCGACGTATGGAGTGAGGTGAGAGTCGTTCAGCTGCAATGTCTCGAACAGGTGGTTGTACATTATGTCAACCGAACTGCCCTGGTCCACGAGTATCCTTCGGACATCGACATTCGCCATCCTTGCCCGGATAAGAAGTGGGATGTTCGAATTTGGTGCCCCGCCGAGGAGTTCTTCCTTGTAGAAGGAAATGGGAGCGGACCCTTTGTGCGTGGTGTCCAGCGTGGTGACCTCGTTGGAGCTTTTGCTGATCAGTTGGTCGAATCTCCTTTTGACCGAGCCAACTGTGACTTTGTTGAATCCACCCCCGGAGATCACCATGGCCGATGGGAAGGCCTCCCATGGGCTGCTGGCAGCGAGGTATGTGGAGGCGAGCAGATCGTCCGGGATGCGAAAGTCTTCTGGTCGGGTCACGGACATAGCGACCTGGACGTTGGCGTCGTCAGAGGGCGGAATTTCCTCTGCGACCTTTTTGCTTTCCTGGGCCTCTTGCCGGGGAGCGTCCTTCTTTTTTGCGAACTGCTTCAGATGGCCGTCGCGAATGAGGATCTCTATGGCATCTCTGAGGTGGATGCACTCTTCCGTTGTATGGCCGTGACTCTTGTGGAAACGGCAGTACTTGGACTTGTCCATCCCTGGCCTGACCGGCAGCTGCTTGGGGAAATGGACTCCCGCCTGTTTGAACTCCGAGTTGGCGCACTCGGACAGTATTTTCTCCCTCGAGGCAGTGAGGGGGGTATAATCGTGGAATCGCCCGGAGGGTGCTCTCTGCTCGCGTGTATCGCAAGGTCGATCGTCGCGTCTCTTGTCTCCTCGACGGGACGTCGATGGCTCTTCAACTCTGGACGTCCGGGCACCTTCTTGGTTGCGAGATGTCCAGACCGAGTGGGCAGCGACCTTCTCCTCGTACTGTATATGTGACTGGGCCTGGTGGAGAAGTGTATTGAGATTCCTCGGTGGGTCGAGGCCGATGGCTTTCGCGAAATCGGAACCAGGACGTAACCCTTGCTCGAGCAAGAATTTCTTCATGGCGTCGGTCGTTGGTACTTGGACAGCCTCCTTGTTGAAGCGCTCGATATAAGCCCGGAGAGGCTCATCTTTGCCTTGTACGACGGCTCCCAGGGACGCCTCGGTCTTGGGGTGGCGTCGTGAAGCAGTGAAGTGACGGGAGAAGATCCTCCCCAGCCGTCTCCATGACGTGATGGATTCCTCGGGCAGCTGCTTGTACCACGTCATTGCTCCTTTACGGAGCGTGGTCGGGAACAGGCGGCACTTGATGGCTCCCCGTACCCCTCTGTAATCCAAGAGAGCGTCAATGTTCTCTATATGCTCGTCCGGGTCGGCGGTTCCATCGTATGTCCCCAGCGACGGAGGCTTCTCCAGCCCCTTAGGAAGGCGGGTTGCTAGGATCTCCCGGGACAACGGGCCGCGAGGTTCGTCGTTGCTATCTGAACTTGGCTCTGATGGTGACAGTCGTCTGCGCTCGCGGCGACAGTTTCTGCGAGGTGAGGGTGAACGGGACCGGTCACGAGGTCTGCCCGGCGGGGAGGGCCTATCTTGCCTCGTTCTTTTGCGTCTCGACGGGGATCGATCTCGCGGGGAGATCTGGTCGCGCTTGCGAGTGGGTCGTATCTCAGGCTCGTGCCTAACCGCACGGTCTTCTCCGCGCCTAGGTGGCAGGCTTTTGGATCTTCGGGCCTTATTCCGGGGAGGAGAGGATCTTGGGAAAGATGCCTCCTCAAGAGCTCCTATCCTTTCTCCTTGTTGTAGGATGAGGAGGTTGATGCGGTTAACAGCTTCTAGAAGGGCTGCCACGGCTAAGTCGGCGCTGGGCGGACCGGGAACTGGCCGGTCTTCCGATGGGATCTGTACGACTCCTCGCCCGGTGGGAGGAGGAGTTGGAGATGCAGTAGCCCCGTCCCGACGGAAACGGGGGTCAGAAAGTAACGAAGAATGGTCGTCAACGTCCATCTTGTTGACGGGGACGAGAACAGTGGTGTCAGCACCTATCGCGGAATTCTGGGCAGCCATACGTGGGCGGATCAAAGAGAATATGTTTTGATCTTTCGGTTTCCGAGGAGGAATGAAAGAAGGGGAGAACAAGAAGTTCCCACAGACGGCGCCACTGATCCGATGTACACGAACTGGTCCACGCGGGATGGTCGTTATGGAGGTGCCCGGATGGGTGCTGGTCGTACTCGCTGTCCGGTAAGTGATTGAGGAGAGGTGGTGGTGTACCTGCAAGGCACTCCGACGCTCAAGTAAGAAAGGGTCAGAGAAAAGGGGCAAGTACAAAGTATTAGTTCGTAGGGTGAATATTTGATACCTGACCCTCTCAAGTGAGAGGGTTTATATAGGGCTCTAAGCGCGTGGCTAACGGTCCTATTTTCGGGGCGAAATAACCGTTTTCCCTAAAGAATCGGTCGCTGCCCAAACTAGCCGTTACGACGGGCAGGGTGTCCAAAACTAGCCGTTATGTCGGGCATATGCTTAGTTTCGGGCATCTGCCCATGGCTGTTCGGGGAGCACTGAAGCTGTGCGTGTTGGGCAGAATGTCCGGGGAGGAACGTTATGTTCCTTGCCCGGTAGGAGGGGCAGAAAGGTAACTTTTGCTCTTCTGTGGATTGGACTTAGGCGATTTGGGCCGCTCTGTAGCAGAGGCTTATTGGGCCAATTCTATCCATTGGTCCAGTCCAGAACAATACCTATGACACACAGCATGATCACACACATATAAAAGATATATGAGACTCTTCCTATGTGTTTGGACACGTGATTATGGAATATCTATGCATTGTGAAATACGAATGCCGACTATAATGTGATGATACTGTCCAAATTACATACTACGAGCTAGTACATGTTTTGACATCATTAAAATAAAGATTGAGTGTAAGACACCTTGCCCTCACATACTCCCCTTTTTTGATGATGGCAAAACTTCTTCAGATTATCCTGTAATTTGAAACTCATCCTCCCCCTAACTTTGTGCATTCTTCTAAAATACAATTTGATATTGCTTTTGCTTGTTGTAGATACCCTTCTCCCCCTTTGACAACATCAAAAAGAGAGAAAGACATGGTCAAAGAATAACATAATACAGACATATGAATACACCCATCAATTTGCAACCAAGATACATTAACACACATCCACATATAATGATGTTAATGCAGAGACTATATGGATAAATAAAGCAAGAAACATATATAGAAACTCAAAGGCATTACATAACTAGAAAATTCCAACAAACACCAAGTCATAGGAAATATAAAAGCAATTCCAAAACATATAATAGTATGCAAATAAAACAAAGTATGACATGCACTAAGCTAAACATCCTAGTCCTCAAGGTCTCCTCCCCCTAAATTGGTGGCCTCTTCCTCTGAAGTAATAATCTGGAGGAGGTGGAGGAGGTTGCTCATCCAAATGCTCGGTAGGCTACAAAACAACCCGATTGAGAGTATTAAAACTGTTAGTCAGAGAACGAGTCTGACTCTCATCAGTTGCAGCCAGATTGTCAAATCTTGTCATCACTAAAGTGGAAAACCGGTTAAAGTTCTAACTCTGAGCTTGTAACTGATTTATGAGAGCAGTGTGCCTCTCTTCCTGAGCAGTTACAAAGTCTTGTTGCTGGAGCTGCAATGTTCTTAGCATTTCTAGGACTTCATCATTGTTGTGTTGATGTTGCTGTGGAGAAGGAGGAATGTAATCCTCTTGCTGATGCCACTCATTGGTTGGAGACATATAGGATGAACCAAGTGATGTCCATCTAGTGTGTTGCCACTCACGCCATCCCTGATTTGCATAGGGATATTGAGAAGGAGAGTGACCCATCCACTCAGCATTATCCTGTTCCGCATTATGGTCGTCTGTTTGCATGTCATCCGCTTACTCTTCTTCCTCATCTCCCTCTTCATCTTCGTCTTCATCCGCATCAACATATTGAACACCTGAACGCGTACCTCTGCCCCGAAACCTATATCGATGCTCTTGATCATCCCAGAAGTACCCCATCATGGTTAACGTTTTCTGACTTAATTCCTGATTGAAAGTCACCGAAATGTATGGAATACCTTGAACTACCACTTCAGCCTTATTCATAATACTTTGAATAAATGATGCATTGCACAAGGATGTACCTCGACTTGAGTCACAGAGAGTAAAAATCTGACTTGTAATATAGTAAGGTCAGTCAACACGTTTCTTATTTTTCAGCAAATACATCAGATGAACTTCAGCCTGATCAACCCTGGAGTATCCTCCCTTCTTGGGACGGAGAATATGAGCTACGATCCATTGTAGGATCCTATCAACATTCTTCAAATGCCCGGTTGTAACCGTCTTAGGAAACAGATCGCTATTCAAAATGTTGTCAATATAGGGATTTTTAAGCATAGAGTTTAGGGCAGTTTTAAAAAATCAATTTTTTAATTTTTGAAAAAAAATCGGTTATTTTTTCGAAAAAAATTGTTTTTTTTCGAAAAATAAATGTTTTTTTTTGGGAAAATTCAACTTTTTGTATTTTTTAAAAAATTGATATTTTAATTTTTAAAAAAAAAATCATTTTTTTTGGGGAAACATTCGACTTTTTTGTATTTTCTAAAAAATTGATATTTTAATTTTATAAAAAAATCATTTTTTTCTGAAAAAAATTCTTTTTTTTTGGAAAAAAATCGGGTTTTTTGTCGGGAAAAAAATAGTTTTTCTTTCAAGAAAAAAAATCTGTTTTTTTTTTTGGAAAAAAGTTTGTTTTTTATTTTGGAAAAAAATTAATTTTTTTTGGAAAAAAAATCGTTTTTTTTTTGGAAAAAAAATCATTTTTTTTCGAAAAAAAATCATTTTTTTTCGGAAAAAAATCTATTTTTTTTTTTTGGAAAAAATCCATGTTTAATTATTTTTAAAAAAATAAATCTAACGGAAATAAAGATAATTCATTGAATCCTTAAAATATGTTGGATGAATTGAATCAATCAATCCATTTATGGATGAATTTAATCCAATCCATTAACTTACTTTTTATGTGGTAGATGGATTAGATGGATTTTTTTGATGGATTTTGCCTTAATGGATCCAATTGTCACCCCTAGTTAAATATGATGAACATTTGTGAAAGTGATGAACATGTGTGAGCAAAATCAAGATTTGATCCCTGTCCTTGGCTTAATCTAGCATTTTTTTGTTTGTGTTTTGGCTTTATGAGATTCGTCTGGCAGAACTCACAACAACTTCAATGTCATGTAGTATAGAATAACATAAAGGCCTAAAACAATATTTTTGCCTTGTATATATTTTTTCAAAATATATCAGAAATCATGATATTTCTGATATTAATGCAAACTTTCAACCATTTGCGGAAAAAAAATCATACCAAAAATATAAATTTTTTCAATTTAGTGAAAATGGGAATTTTTGAAAAAAAAAATCACTTCTAATGTTTTTTTTCAAAGCTAGATAAATATATTACTTTAACCTAAGACTAAAAGATATGGATTTCTCATCACTTATCTAGGTGATGTATTTACTTTAGATGACTAAAAGATATGGATTTCTCATCACCTAAGTAGGTGATGTATTTACCTTAAATGACTAAAAGATATGGATTTCTCATCACCTAACTAGGTGATGTATTTACCTTAGATGACTAAAAGATATGGATTTTTCATAACTAGGTGATGTATTTATCTTAGATGAGGATGAGTATGTTACTTACCAATGGGGCATTACTATACTTGAGCCTGAGGTATAATCATAGGCCATGAAATATAAAATGGGTTTCACGTACACTAACTAAGTATGGAATTTGGTTGAGCCATCTCAATCGGTTAATTTCATAGGGTGCAAATGGATCTTCAAAAAGAAGAGAAACTTGGATGATAATGTACTTACTTGTAAGCAACCATTGCTAAAAGGTTTTAAGAAAATTCATGGTATAGTACTACGATAAAGCTTTGAGTTAATATGTATTTTGTCCATGCTATATAGAAGAGTTTCGAAAAACCCCCTTTAAAATCTTAAAATATGAAGAAAAAAAACATAAAAGATGGCACTAGCAAGAATTAAACCAAAGATCTCGCACTTCCAAGTCCATGCGCCTTACTATTAGGGCCATTTTGCCATCATAAATTCTAGTATAGTAGCTTTATCAAATCCACAATAAACTCTACTAGACTCACTCAATTTCTTAAAGAACTTAAAAGCATATTCAAGACCATTATTCCTTAAAAATTCATAAATCCTTGTATTCCACGAAAGCATATTCAAGTCCAAGTTATAACATGTTTATCAACGAAGTACCAAGAGTTGCAAAATCAAGACGAACCCCCAATTCATTTTTCTTGTGAAACAATGTCATTGTTTCATTTGAAAGCCTGTTTTGTTCGTCGCCCGAAATCATGGAATTCCAAGCAAACACACTTAGTTGTGGTATTTTATCAAACACCTTCCGGGCGAGATTTAGTGCACTTGATTTGGCATAAAAGGTTACTATTGTATCTTGGACAAAGGAATCGGAAACATACTCATAAATGAAAACATGGGTACGGAGAAGGGTTTCGAGTTTAAGAGTAGAGAGATGAGTGCATGCTTTGAAAATCGAGGTGTAGGTGTATGAGTGTTACCTTGGATTTTTGACGTAGATATAGATGGCAAGTGAAGGACAAGAACATGCCATGATGAGAGGTGAAGTCAAAACATGGTAAATCATAACCGTGAGTTGATTTGACCTGGGCATGTCGAAAGACATATATGATGATGTTGGTCGAAGTGTGTAGTTGAAGGTCAAGGAGTGTGTAGAGTTTTTGGACTTAGTAAAATGTCCAAGTATTCTAGTCGGTTGTTTTTGCCTAATTGAAAGAGAGGGAATTAGATTAGATCAGATGGTTACTCGAAGACACATGGAGGTTCGTCGAAGATAATAACTCCATGAAAGTAAAACGTGTCGTGATATGTTTAGTCGATTGTTGTAGGTAGTTATTTTAGACTAGTATATAAAGAGACGCTTGCTTATGTTGTAAGAGTCCTCAATTGTACTCAAATTTCTACATACTCAAATCATCTGTGTGATTGAGAAACGAGTGAGGAAATGTACGTATGCGTTCCACATTTATAAACTTCAAGTATTTTACATTCAAGTCATTTCTGCATTTGAGTTACATTTCGATTTCTATCATTTCACTTTCAGTTTACATTTCGATTTCAGTTATTTTGCTTTCAAAATCTTTTATATTTCGAGTTCAGTCAAATTTCAAATTACTATCTTTTAAACACTGTGTTTTGATTTTAATAGTTATATTTCGAGTTCACACAAATATGTTCTGGGGATATTTTCGAGTTTAATCACTTAAGTATTAATAGAAACTTGTTTTGTTTACCATATTTCCAAGTAAACAGTGAGGGAGGTTTGTGAGGGGAAAAGAGCATGCAACCGTAGAAAAAGATGGCGTTGAGTGAGAAACCGTGTTAGGAGGAGGCTTTAATGAGGGAATTAAATAGGAATGAAACATCTATGGTGAAAAACTTGACAATGAGATGAATGTGAGCTTGTTGGAGGGGCCGCATGTATGGGCCGACGCGTATCAATTCTTTGTATGCTGCAAACTTTGATACTTTTCTTTTTACAATTTAACAAACTTGTTTATGTGGATTCATGCTATGCAATTTCTAGATATGTGTTGAGTTGTGGTATGAGTATGAAAAAAATATGGGTTTGTATAAAGCTTGAATGAGTTATTGGGTTTGATGAAGTGAAGAGATGAAGATGAAATAATTAACTTATAAATATTTTTCGAGGAGTGATTTAACAAGCAAGATTAAGCAACCTAGTGGTTAGGCGCTGCAACTTGTGATAAAATGTCTTTGGTTCAACTCTTAATGGAACTATTTTTTTTTTTGTTTTTCATGTTTTAATATGCGAAAGCCAAAAAAAATAAAATAAAAGATAATATGAAATTAAAAATAATGAAATATTAAAAAAAATGTCTATGTAAGCAATCCATGTTTTAAAAAAATTAAAAGAAATGTCTGTCAAGTCAAAGATTATGGTGACTGGGTCTTATGAGTGACCAAAACAGGAGAATTTTAAAATGTTAAGGATGAAATCTAATTTTATTTTTTTACAAAGGGATTTTTCTTAACTCTCATATATGGTGAGGGTAAAATACAAATTAATCCTAAAACTTTCTCACATAATATAGTGCTTAAGTTTATTCTAATTTTACTTTCCATCACTTCACATCATGATTATGCAATATAAAAAATTAATGCTTATAATATTTTACTTAATGGAAATCTCATTGGGAATGTGTACATGATACAATATGAAGGCTTTGACCATTCGGAGCATGCCAAAAAGGTATGCAAGTTGCAGCAATTAATATATGGATTGAATTAAACTTCTAAAAATTGGAACCTTCATTTTGATAAGATTGTAAGATAGTTTGAATTCATTAAAATGAATACGGATCTTGTGTTTTTGAGAAGCTTATTAGTGAGAGCCTAGTTATATTTCTGGTGTTATATGTGGATGACATATTACTCATCCAAAATCACATCCCTACCTTGCAATAGGTTAAACATTGGTTGGAGAATTGTTTTTCTATGAAAGACTCGAGATAAGCTATATATATATATATATATATATATATATATATATATATATATATATATATATATATATATATATATATATATATATATATATATAGAGAGAGAGAGAGAGAGAGAGAGAGAGAGAGATCTCAAAAGTTGATTGACCTAAGTCTGAGTACATAAATAGACAAAATGTTAAGATGTTTTAATATGCATGATTCTAATATAGGATTCATGTCTATGTCACATGGTGTGTGTTTGTCCAAAACATAATCCTATTCGACGAAAAAAGAAAGGGAGTGCGTGAACAATATTCCATATTCATTTGTAATTGGATTTATCACACAAGTACACCATGTTTTATACTCGATCAGATGTCTTGTATGCTTTGAGCACAACGAGCATATACCATTATTATATTGAGGATTATCATTAGGTTGTTGTTAAGAATATCCTAAGTACTTGAGAAGAGTTAATGATTCATTCATGGTATACAAGGATCAGGAAAAGGTCGTTGAAATAGGTTACACCAAAGCCAACTTTTAAACAGATAACGATGACTTCAAATTACAATCTAATTATGTGTTTTGTTTAAATGTGAGCATCGGGAGTTGGAAGATTTCACAACATGAAACAATCATTGATTCTACCACTAAAGTTGAGTATATTGTTGTCTTAAACTCAATAAAACATGTTGTTTGGATCAAGAATTTCATGACTGAACTTGGCATAGTTCCTAGCATTGTGGATTCCGTTAATCGTTGTTGTGATAGCAATAGTGCCATTTCACAAACTAAGGATCCTATATCACACTGGCGATCTATAAACATACGCGATATCATCTAATTCAAGTGATAATAAAAAGATAATATGTGAAGATATACAATGTACAAACACTTGACAATGTTGTTGACCTACTCACAAAGCCTCTCACTAAGGAAAAGAATGATGGTCGTATTATATATGTAAATGTGCTAATTATATGCCTTATTGACTCTAGTTATAGTGAAATATTTTTGGTGTAAGCCATAGAGTTCAACGATTTTACGATTAAGCTTAAAATTTATATCATGTTTATTACTTATACTTAAAGTGTTATGTTTATTATGATTGTTTTTAAAGTAATAAAGTCTCTAGAATACTTAATTCGTTTAATGAAACACTAGGCGAGACATAAATGTGAGACACCATTAAATATAAGAATTTTCTTCCAAAATTATTTGTAGTCAAGCCTTACTGTCAAATAAGAAAACAATGATGAATAA
The DNA here is from genome assembly GCA_022829125.1 of Lathyrus tuberosus. Taxonomy (NCBI): domain Eukaryota; kingdom Viridiplantae; phylum Streptophyta; class Magnoliopsida; order Fabales; family Fabaceae; genus Lathyrus; species Lathyrus tuberosus. Next base: position 5,843,319 of record JALAZF010000394.1, read on the forward strand.
AGACTATTATATGAATAAGCTGATGACCATATTTCACATGTCATAAATATGAGATGTCGAGTCTTCACATGATTATAAATATAAGGAGAATATTTATACTAGATTTATCCACCATAAGAATACTACATATTGGTGTTATGTAAGTGTCACTACTACAAAATATACATTCGGTAACGACATATTACTAAGGCCATTATGTCAACGTAGTAATATCTTATTTTTAACGCGCCTGATTTTTTTATTTATTAAAAGACTTTTTATCACGGTTCATAATAACAACTGTGATAATATATTAAGGGTTATAAGCATCGAATTCCATAATTAACATTTTTTAGTTTTTCAATAAAAAAATTGTGTGTCCCTTAACATGTATTGGTAAATAAAAATTGTAAAACTTGTAATTATGTTTGTTTCTACCAACCGTGATTATATGTGTCATATTTCACTACGGTTGGTATTTACAACCGTTGTGAAGTTCTTTTTTACAAAATTAAAATATGATAAGTTCTTTATTTTTTTTCATAACACATGCCGTTTTGAACCAGACGACAGTGATAGTGAAATCTTCATCTTCCTTCAAGTGAGTATAGTGAGCCTAATGTTGAAGTGAATGATGAACGTGTTGAAGTTAGTAATGAACATGCTGAAGTTGATGAGGATTATGTTGCAAGTGAGTATAGTGAAGACATTGAAGTTAATGAGTCCAATGAAGATTCTGAGGAGATGGAATGGACCAATGTATTATCCCCTGAGACTAGAGCTGTCAATTTAAGGGGCCGGGGCCTAACTTTTGAGGCCCCAAAAATATAGGGGGCCCAAAATTTTAAAAATAAATGAGCCCCAAAATATGTAAGCCCCCTAGAGTGAAGGCCCTTAAAATTTAAGAAAGGCCTCAAGGCCCCAATATTTTTAAATGTTGATTTTTTTTTTCAATTTTTTGTTTTAAAAAAAATTGATTTTTGTAAATTAAAAAATATTAATTAATTTTTTATTTTCAAAGAAAATTGACTTTTTTATTTTTGAAAAACATCAACTTTTTTTTATAAAAAAAATCGACTTTTTTATTTTTGAAAATCAGCTTTTTCAACAGTAAAACGTCAGACTTGGGCCTCCCCGAGTTATCGACGAACAAAGTAAAAACATGGTTTTCTAACAACACCTTCACAGATTTTGAGAGTAATTGAAAACCCTCATCTGCTTCTTAGTTTGTAACAACAACAAGAAGAAGAATAGCAATGAAATGTAAATGTATAATAAAGCTCTGATTTTTGTAACTCTTTCATTTCTCCAGTCAAAGCATTCTCTAATACCTCTATAAAAATCTGTTAAAATATCTTAATCATTTTTTTTAGTTAGTTTAAATTTCAAAAACACTTTTACCCTAATTAATATACATCTTTCACTGCTTTTATCCAAGATTCACCCTAATTAATATACATCTTTCACTGCTTTTATCCAAGATTTACTATTTATATTTACCATTAATTAATGTTTCAATGCAAAATTTAATAATCACTTTCCTTTTTTAATGGAATTTGAAAAGCACTATGCTCAATGCATTTATCGACGACTGAAAAGTCATAGTAGAATTTGGAAGATCTGTTTTGTAAAACTAATTGATAAGTGATAAGCTAACTCATAGTTGATGACTAATAACTAATAATTTATAGTTGATGATTGGTAGCTTATAATAAATGATTTATAGTTGATAAATTAATTTGAATATTTGGTAAATTAACAGTTACATTAGCGAAAATATTCTTAATTAAAAAAAATCGATTTTTTATTTTCGACAAAAACTTTTTTTTTTATTTTCGAAAAAAATCAACTTTTTTTATTTTTGAAAAAAAAACTAATTTTTTTTCAAAAAAGAAACGGCTTTTTCATTTTCGAAAAAATTAATTTTTTTATTTAAAAAAATCGACTTTTTTATTTTTAGAAAAAATCGTCAATTTTTTATTTTCCGAACAAATTAGATTTTGAGCCCCTCACTTAGGCCCCATATAAAACAAAAATATGAGTGGGCTCAAAAATAAGGGCCCCAAAAAATATTCATTTACTAGGGGGCCTAAAAAATAGGGGCCAAGTAGGGGGCCTAATTATTGAGGCTTTGTCAAATAGGGCTTTTTTGACAGCTCTACCTGAGACTTTAGGTGAGGTTTCTAGTGGAAACAAAGAAAAAGGACCAGCTGATATGCAACATGAAGAATGTGAAGATTCTGATCATTTATACAAAACTCATGGGAGTGATGATGATGAATAGGTTGTTAGGTTTCAAACTTATAAGAGTGGGGGAGGTATGTGGATTTTATTTAGGAATGATGTTTACAAACAAGGAGAAGATAAGAGACACTGTCAAATAATATGGGATGGAAAATCAAAAAAAATGTGTTCATTAAGAATAATGATTGCAAAAGGATGGTAATTAGGTGTATGATTGATTGTAAGCTCTATGTAAGGTTTAGTAAAAGGAATAGACAACAATATTGGAAAATAATCAATTTTTTATGATCATACATGCCACAGGACTTCGCATAACAAGAATTATAAAACTATGTGGCTTGCTATTTGGATTTGCTAAGACATGTAGGTCATTTCTTGTCTTAGATGCTTGCTTTTTGAAGGGGGATATGATGATCAATTAATGGCAGCAGTAGGCAGGATGGTAACAATCAAATCTTTCCAATTGCATATGCAGTTGTTAAAGTTGAGACCAAAGACTTATGTGAGTTGTTATTATACTTTCTTCTTGAATATTCAAAAGCATTCAACTAAATAGCACATGGCTTTATTTCTGACCAGCTGAATGTATATTGTCTCATGTAATTTCTTAGGCATCATCTTATGTATTCTCTCATGACTTTATTTATTTGATTACATGTGCTAGGGGTTGGTTCTTGCAATACAAAATATTAATACCCATATTGTGTGTAAAACATCTATATGGTAATTGGAAGAAGAAATTATGGAATCTTGTTTTGCAAGTGATATGCTTTAAATAATGACATCAACTTTTGAGGATGACAACTAATGTTTTATGATAAGTCAAACATAAATTATTAAGTGGATAAAGATGCAAACCTAATCATTAAGGTTTGATGGACTTGACTGTTATATAATGGCAATCAAATGGAATGTAACTAAAGCCTCATCTCAAGCTACTCAAGGAAGTGTCTACAAAAGAGAAAACATATGGTAAAGTCTTGAAGTGCTTATGACCCTCCTAATTTAGCAGTGAGTGAAACAATTGTAATGCAAAAAGGCCTTTATCGTAAAAAGTGCATGGCTAAAACACACACACACACACAAACATATTTTCAAATTGTTTTTTATCAAAGAAAGTATATTAAAAAACATCTTGAAGTTGTGTCAGATAAATTAGGAACTGTCAAAATTTCTATTGGCAAAATTTTGACTTATCTGATCAATTGGAACTTTTGTCTAATCAATTAGCTAAGTTCAAAATTGAGTCCCAAGTGATTAGGACATCGTCTTAATTATGTGCAACGACTAGATATATTTTTCTTCCTTTTTAAGTTACAATCGATTATATTTCAAACCTCTAATTGATTGTAAACATGCGATAATCAATTAAATTATTGTAAAATGCATTTATTTGAAATTCCTTTTTTAGCCAACGTGTAGTCTATAAATAGAGGTCCGTTCCCCAAGTTCATTTTGTAATGCCCCAGTTTTGTTAGATTTATTTAATAGAGTAGATTTAATTGGTTTTGGTTTTATATTATTTTATTCTTGACTTTTATTTGACAATATATTATTTTTCATCATTGTTTATGTTTTATCGCATTTTGAGAGCGTTTGGGAGATATTTGAGCTGATGGGTATTTTGGTCTTTTTGGGGGGTAGATATTTTTATAAATAGAAAGAGAGAGAGAAAATGAGAGAAATAGAAAGAAAAAGAAAAAGAAGAGAAAGAAAGAGAATAGAAGAGAAAGAAGAGGAGAAAAAGAGGAAAAGAGGAAAATCAAAGATTACTCAGTTTCAATCGCGAATAATCGGGTAAGGGTGTGAAATATTGTTATCCTAACTTTGGGTATGATTATGTATGTGTTTTGTGTGGATGTTTTGGTTGGTTTTCCATATGTTTCCGTTTATGCCGTATTGGACGAAATCGATAGAAATCGATGTTTTTACGGTCGAAAAGTCGTATAAATACATGTGTTGGTTGGTTATATGTATGTGAGCTGCTGTTTAAAGTTTCATGAAGTTTGGTTATGTTTTGGTTAGTTTTCGTTATGTTTCCGTTGTTTTTCCGTTTAGGTCGAATTGTAGGAAATCGATAGAAACCGATGTTTCCGCGGATGAAATTTGGAATAGATTGTGTAGATTAGTCGTATGATGTTAGGCCGTGATTATAGAAACTTGTTTGGTTGAAATCGGTTGAGTTTCGTAACTTTCGACATTTTGGATATTAGAGGGTTTGAGTTTTTGGGTGAAAATCGAACGTCGTAGAATTATCGTTTTATGGTCCTAAAACGTTGATATATATTTGGTAAGGATTACTGTGTATTTGTTTCGTATCATAGAATTGAATCGGTCGGGTTTCCGGAGGGTTTTGTGTTTGGGCAGCAGCTATTTTTTCTGGTTTTTAACAGGTGCAATCGATTGCAGCAGGATGCAAATCGATTGCACATATGTAAAGGGCGAAAAATTGCAAGTCTGGGACTGTGCAATCGATTGCATCAGGAGTGCAATCGATTGCACTCTGCTAGTTTTCCGAAAAATGTTTTCTTTAAAAGTCCGTAACTTTTTCGTCGTTTATCCGATTGAGCTGTTCTTTATATCAAACTGAAGCTAGAAATATGTTATATTTGATGGTGATGAAAAATATTATTTTTAGCCGACTTTTAACCGACTTTTACGGTAAACCGTAAATTGATTTGTTTGAATGAATGTGCATGTTATTATACAATTGATGTGAATGTAGATGGATTATATGTGATGAATGCATGACTATGTTGTGAATAAGTATGCATTGCATGAGTGTATTGGTTCATTTTGTATGTGAAGCATCATGATATGCATTCTTGTGTTGTGGGATTCTAAGATGAATCTGTTGTAACGTCGTATGCCGATGTGCGGTTGAAGCGATGATTATAAACGATTGTATGCCCAAGTGGGGTTGTAGCAATCGGATTATATGCCGAGGTGCGGTTGTAGCAATCATATCGTATGCCGATGTGCGGTTGAAGCGATGATTACAAACGATTGTATGCCCAAGTGGGGTTGTAGCAATCGGATTGTATGCCGAGGTGCGGTTGTAGCAATCATATCGTATGCCGATGTGCGGTTGAAGCGATGATTACAAACGATTGTATGCCCAAGTGGGGTTGTAGCAATCGGATTGTATGCCGAGGTGCGGTTGTAGCAATCCGTAAATATTGTATGCCGAGGTGCGGTCGTAGCAATCATATTGTATGCCGATGTGCGGTTGTAGCAATGGTTCCAATAAGTTCTTCAATTGAACTTGAGATGATGAGTCGGTACCGCATTGCATTTGCATAGAGTCGTGAGTCGGTCTCTATGATTTGCATTGGTCATCATTGTATTTGTGCATTGATGAATAAACATATATATGTATATGTTGATGTGGAATGAGTAGAATTGTGCAGGTGTGCATGGATGGATAAACATGAATATGTGTGTTTATGTTGAATGATAAGCATTATGAGGAATATGCTTGGTTTTATATATATATATGCCTTGCGATGTATATTGAGTGAGAGGTGATGATTGTGACATAGTAAACATAATATGTATGTTTATGTGGTATGATGGAATGGTGAGAATATGTGGTATATGTGTATTTTTATGTTGAGATATATAATTATATGCATTGTTATTATGATAATATTTCTCACCCTTCTGCTGTTTTATGATGCTCTACGAGGCATTGCAGATTAGGTATCTGGTGGTCTTTTGTGAAGTGTGTCTTCATACCTTTTTGGTCGGTTGGCTCTGATATGTAGCACCGGGTAGCTAGGATGCTTATGTTTGATTCCTTTTGTGATACATTCGTGTATGTATCTTGCTGATGAATTTGTGTATATAAACATGAATGATGTTGTTGTATCATACTTGTTGATGTATATATATATATATATATATATATATATATATATATATATATATATATATATATATATATATATATAATGTATATATGTTTGTTGTTATCAATGTTTAGATTTTTTCCGCTTTTATTCTAAATATTGAGATGTGGGTGTAAGGACTGAGTTCCTACGTTGAAAGTTACCCCACTGTTGCATATCATTTGTTGAGCAGGTGTTGTATGTTTTAATTTCAAGCATAATGTGACATACCTTTTTATGTCGTGTTTACAATTATACTCTGATGAAATTTCCAATACGTGCCTAAATGATTTATTTGATTATTTGGGGGTATAGAAAGGGGGTGTTACATTAAGTGGTATCAGAGCCAGTGTTGAGTCAGTTGTTGAGTCTGTTGGTGTGACAGTTGAATACTGTCGTTGTTGTTTGTCCCTTAGTACGTGATATGTGTGTGAAACACTGTCAGTGCTTTCTGGTTTTCTAATCCTTTGTTTTCAGGAGTTAGAATGAGATAAGTGGGGGGAGAAGCTGGTACTTCTCCATGTTGCTTCAGGTGTGGAGCGCTGGCTCAGTGTGTTGTGAATTGCAAGATTGTAAGTGTTGTTTGGACAGTGTTGTTCCCGATTCCGTAAGAAATGCGGAGGTAAGGTTTATGTCAACTAAGGATTTGTGCCTTAGGTAGTTTTGTGTATGGGATGCAAGAAAGGCTATTATAGTTTGGTAAAGACGGTTTATGCCCCATCATGATTGTCGAATGTCTATTGGCAAATTGAGGAACTGATCACCCTTAATCTCTTGTTGATAGCAGACGGAAATTATGTTGGATGGAATAGGCGGGTCTTTCCGGCTTTGATAGTGTGTGAAATGAATTATTTGGAATTTAAGGAGATGATTACAGATTGTTTTGATGAGTCGATGAAGATGCTAATATCGGAAGATGAAATGGATTAGAGGTTTTGGTATGTTAGTCCAGTTGGGAAGTCATTGAGAGAGAATGATTGGGTTTTATTTAAGGACTGCTTCACAGAGAGTAGAGATTGAACTTAATTGGACGAAGGTGAATAGTTGAGGTTTATATCTGCTAAGTAAGTAGGAAACTCTTAGTAGATGGAAATAAGATGTTTGTTTTGTCTGTGATGGTAGTGTTCTGGGAATTGGCAGGAAGTCGCAGTGATGGGCCGTCAGTTGGGCATAGTTTTCAGATGTGTTTTTGGATGGAACATTAAGGTGTTGTCTTAGAGAGCTCCAGTATTGTTGGTAACAAAAGGAAGGATGATGGAATGGAATAACAAGTATAATGGTATTGAGACTATGGACAACAAACTTAGAGTTCTGGTGGGTTTGGAGTCTTTGGAGTTTTAAGGCATTAATGGAAATTGTGAGGAAACCCTTGTGGGTGGATGTAACATTGTGTTTGAGAATTCTTTTTGGTTGGTTGTTGATACATGATGGAATTACGGAATTGGACGGTCAGGAGAATAAATTGGGTATGAATTACTAATAGTTGAATAAGGTAATGATTGAGGATAAGTGTCCACTTTCATGAACAGATGACTAGAATGGTTTGGTTGAGTTTGAGTGAGTTACAATTGTTTGGAATGTTTGATAAGAGTGGTGAATTGTGTGAGTTGAGGCTTTGATCGATTTAATGTGACTGGTTAGGTTTGTTATCCTCGGAATAGGTTGTTCTTTACTCGGTTAAGCTTGTATGTGAGTAACCAGTTACCCAGTGAAAAGTTTTACAAAAGCTTTAAGGATTTATATCTTTTGGATTTTGGTTGGGAATTGCAACGTACAGTGATGGTATTTGGTGTTAGTAACGCGTCTCTAATGTTTATGGAGTAGAGGAATCGTATCTTCCATATTTAATTGGATAAGTTCGTAGTGGTTTCGATTGAGGATATTTGGATTTGTTATAAACTCAGAGGAAGAATGAGTAAAGTGTTTGAGATTTGAATTACAAGTGTTGAAAAGAGACGAAGTTTTATGCTAAGTTATTCGAGTGAGAATTTTGGTTGAAAAGGGTTAGTTTCTTGGAAATGTTATTTCAGATGAGAGTATGGTTAATGGATCCATCAGAAGTAGATGTAGTTCTACATGAGAGGCTCCGAAGTTAGTTAATGAGATTAGAAACTTTTGGGCTCAGTTGGTTGTTATTACAGGTTATGGAAGACTTTGTTAAGTTCGTACTTCTGGTATCTCAGTTGACTTACAAAGGGTGAGTCGTTTGTTTGGATGTTCGTTGTGAGTAAGTTTTGGTGAGCTGGAGTAAAAGTTGTCTACGGTTTCAGCTTTGATTTTGTGTGATCCTAATAAACCGGTTGTGGGGTATTGTGATGTGTCTTTGATGAGTTTAGTCAACGTGGTAATCCAAGAGGGTAAAGTCGTGGCTTATGCTTTACGACAATTGAGGATTTATAAAAGGATCTGTATTATTATGGATTTGGAATTGGTTGCGGTGGTATTGTGTTGGAATATTTGGAGGTATTATCTTTATGGTTCTAGGTTCGAAGTGTTTGGTAATCGCAAGGATATTGAGTACTTGTTTGGTCTAAAGGAATAGAGTATGAGACAACAAGGATGGTTAGAGTTCGTGATGAGTTATGAATTTGGCTTGGATTATCCTTCGGGGAAAAGCTGTTGTTGTGCCTGAAAAGTTAAGTCGGAAGTTTCTATGCATGTCTGTTTTGATGGTCAGGGAGTTAGAATTATTTGAGCAATTCCGAGACTTGTGTATGGTGTATGAGATAACACAGGAGAGTGCGAGGTTGGTAATATTAAAGTGAACAGTGATTTTTGGCGAATATGAGAAAGAGTTAGACTTTGGATGTGAAATTGATAGTTTTGATGGTTGCGAGTAATCAGAGTGCTCAGCGGAAGCGTGAGGTGGCACATTTTGTATTTACGTGTGGGACTTGTAAGAGTTCATAGGTTGAACATTGAGAACATGTAGGAATGATGAGACCATTGGACGTTTCAGAATGGAAGTGTTAGATGAAAGGTTTAAATATTATTCATGGGCTACTATGTAAATGGATGTTTTGGTTATATGTTCGATTGGGAATCGTAACATTGTTGTAATAAGGTTGTGTGACAAGGATGTTGGTATTCTGGTTTTGTAGAGGTTGTGTAATCGATGTTGTGCCGTGGAACTTGTGTTCTTGTTTGTGTTGTTGCCTCGTTTCCATCGTGATGGTTCGAGTGTGTGTGGCTAATTCCTTGTGGTGAATTAGGGGAGTGTTATCTGTGGTGATGGTAACGATCTTGTTGTGTTTTGGTTCTAGAGTGAACCTGTGTGTTGGTATCGTGGTTTTCCTTGAGTTGTGAGTTGGTCGTCAAGTGCATTGTATGGGCTTTGCATCTTGTCGTTGTTGTTGTCGTCGTTGTCGTGTCGTTGTTGTATCTGCTGTTAGCACGGTGGTTTGTCAGTTGTGTTATTTGTGGTGTGCCTTTTGTTGGCATGTTGGTTGGTTAGTCGGATGCGAGAGTCGTGCCCGGAGTTGTTCGTCTCAGTATATTTTCGAGGACGAAAATGTCTAAGTGGGGGACAGTTGTAACGCCCCAGTTTTGTTAGATTTATTTAATAGAGTAGATTTAATTGGTTTTGGGTTTATATTATTTTATTCTTGACTTTTATTTGACAATATATTATTTTTCATCATTGTTTATGTTTTATCGCATTTTGAGAGCGTTTGGGAGATATTTGAGCTGAGGGGTATTTTGGTCTTTTTGGGGGGTAGATATTTTTATAAATAGAAAGAGAGAGAGAAAATGAGAGAAATAGAAAGAAAAAGAAAAAGAAGAGAAAGAAAGAGAATAGAAGAGAAAGAATAGGAGAAAAAGAGGAAAAGAGGAAAATCAAAGATTACTCAGTTTCAATCGCGAATAATCGGGTAAGGGTGTGAAATATTGTTATCCTAACTTTGGGTATGATTATGTATGTGTTTTGTGTGGATGTTTTGGTTGGTTTTCCATATGTTTCCGTTTATGCCGTATTGGACGAAATCGATAGAAACCAATGTTTTTACGGTCGAAAAGTCGTATAAATACATGTGTTGGTTGGTTATATGTATGTGAGCTGCTGTTTAAAGTTTCATGAAGTTTGGTTATGTTTTGGTTAGTTTTCGTTATGTTTCCGTTGTTTTTCCGTTTAGGTCGAATTGTAGGAAATCGATAGAAACCGATGTTTCCGCGGATGAAATTCGGAATAGATTGTGTAGATTAGTCGTATGATGTTAGGCCGTGATTATAGAAACTTGTTTGGTTGAAATCGGTTGAGTTTCGTAACTTTCGACATTTTGGATATTAGAGGGTTTGAGTTTTCGGGTGAAAATCGAACGTCGTAGAATTATCGTTTTATGGTCCTAAAACGTTGATATATATTTGGTAAGGATTACTGTGTATTTGTTTCGTATCATAGAATTGAATCGGTCGGGTTTCCGGAGGGTTTTGTGTTTGGGCAGCAGCTATTTTTTCTGGTTTTTAACAGGTGCAATCGATTGCAGCAGGATGCAAATCGATTGCACATATGTAAAGGGCGAAAAATTGCAAGTCTGGGACTGTGCAATCGATTGCATCAGGAGTGCAATCGATTGCACTCTGCTAGTTTTCCGAAAAATGTTTTCTTTAAAAGTCCGTAACTTTTTCGTCGTTTATCCGATTGAGCTGTTCTTTATATCAAACTGAAGCTAGAAATATGTTATATTTGATGGTGATGAAAAATATTATTTTTAGCCGACTTTTAACCGACTTTTACGGTAAACCGTAAATTAATTTGTTTGGATGAATGTGCATGTTATTATACAATTGATGTGAATGTAGATGGATTATATGTGATGAATGCATGACTATGTTGTGAATAAGTATGCATTGCATGAGTGTATTGGTTCATTTTGTATGTGAAGCATCATGATATGCATTCTTGTGTTGTGGGATTCTAAGATGAATCTGTTGTAACGTCGTATGCCGATGTGCGGTTGAAGCGATGATTACAAACGATTGTATGCCCAAGTGGGGTTGTAGCAATCGGATTGTATGCCGAGGTGCGGTTGTAGCAATCATATCGTATGCCGATGTGCGGTTGAAGCGATGATTACAAACGATTGTATGCCCAAGTGGGGTTGTAGCAATCGGATTGTATGCCGAGGTGGGGTTGTAGCAATCATATCGTATGCCGATGTGCGGTTGAAGCGATGATTACAAACGATTGTATGCCCAAGTGGGGTTGTAGCAATCAGATTGTATGCCGAGGTGCGGTTGTAGCAATCCGTAAATATTGTATGCCGAGGTGCGGTTGTAGCAATCATATTGTATGCCGATGTGCGGTTGTAGCAATGGTTCCAATAAGTTCTTCAATTGAACTTGAGATGATGAGTCGGTACCGCATTGCATTTGCATAGAGTCGTGAGTCGGTCTCTATGATTTGCATTGGTCATCATTGTATTTGTGCATTGATGAATAAACATATATATGTATATGTTGATGTGGAATGAGTAGAATTGTGCAGGTGTGCATGGATGGATAAACATGAATATGTGTGTTTATGTTGAATGATAAGCATTATGAGGAATATGCTTGGTTATATATATATATGCCTTGCGATGTATATTGAGTGAGAGGTGATGATTGTGACATAGTAAACATAATATGTATGTTTATGTGGTATGATGGAATGGTGAGAATATGTGGTATATGTGTATTTTTATGTTGAGATATATAATTATATGCATTGTTATTATGATAATATTTCTCACCCTTCTGCTATTTTATGATGCTCTACGAGCCATTGCAGATTAGGTATCTGGTGGTCTTTTGTGAAGTGTGTCTTCATACCTTTTTGGTCGGTTGGCTCTGATATGTAGCACCGGGTAGCTAGGATGCTTATGTTTGATTCCTTTTGTGAGACATTCGTGTATGTATCTTGCTGATGAATTTGTATATATAAACATGAATGATGTTGTTGTATCATACTTGTTGATGTATATATATATATATATATATATATATATATATATATATATATATATATATATGTTTGTTGTTATCAATGTTTAGATTTTTTTTGCTTTTATTCTAAATATTGAGATGTGGGTGTAAGGACTGAGTTCCTACGTTGAAAGTTACCCCACTGTTGCATATCATTTGTTGAGCAGGTGTTGTATGTTTTAATTTCAAGCATAATGTGACATACCTTTTTATGCCGTGTTTACAATTATACTCTGATGAAATTTCCAATACGTGCCTAAATGATTTATTTGATTATTTGGGGGTATAGAAAGGGGGTGTTACACATTTCATCTAGAATCGTGTTTTGACACAAATCTCTCTCTCTTTCTCTAAACATTTTGATTACTTTCTCTCACTAATATTTTAGCCATAATATCTTTGTGAGAAAAGCCTTTTTGTGAGTGAGAATATTCTGTAATTCTGGAAGGGTAGAATTGTAAATTCAGCAAGAGAAAATTCTTGTATACTCCTTGGTTGAATATTATCCATTTAGGGATTTATTTGGGTTAGAAGCTAAACCCGTTAAAAGCTTTGGTTTGGGGATTGTGTGATCAATCCCTAGTTTAGGTTGGAGATCAACTTGTATTAAAATCTCCTAGTTTCTTTACAGCCTGTAATAAAGCCAAGATAGGTTAAAATTCAGCCTAATATTAAAAACTTCATACGTTTGAGATTAGCCCGATATTAAAATCTCACAGGTTATTGGTCAGCGCGTTTAAAACCAAAGTTTAACGTTCACGTGCTCAACCCATGTAAAAACTGGCAAGGTTTAAGGAAATTGAAGACTAACTGATATGAGATCCTTGTTTGTGGAGAGAATACAAATCGCTTCAATCTATCATGTGGGATAAGACTAACTGTTTCAATCTACCGTTTGGAAGAGAATACTCAGATTGTTAAATACCGAAGTCTTATATTATTTGGTTGGAGGTCAACCATCATTTCCTTGTATAAGGGGGTTCGTGAGTCTTTCCTACTAAAAGTTCTCAACGTTTATTGGATACTCTCAAGATCAATTCTTAGGGTGATGAGTAGGTCATTTTCTTGCTTGACTGAACCTCTATGCATCATGGTGTTCATCTCTTTCCATTAACTCTTTACTTTTCTGCTATTTATTTCTACAAATTATTATTTTTGCTGCTAAATGTTTAAAATGATTTTAAACTCTGATTTTACTTCACGAAGTTTTTCAAAACCATATAATTCACCCCCTTGTGTGAAGTCTCAAGTCTAACAAGTGGCATTAGAGTCTAGCTCCTATTTAAGAACTAATCTTTTCAAGAGGAATATGACCTCCAACAAGAGATCTTTTTTAAACACACCACCATTTTTCAATGATAGTAAATTTAATATTTGGCAAGCTAGGTTTAGAATTTTTCTTCAAAGCATAAATCATGAATTGTAGAAAACAATAGTCGATGGTCTGGTTTACCCTACTCATCAAGTAAATGATAAAGTAGTATATAAACACTATTTCATTTGGACCAAAGAAGAAAAGAGAAAGATATAGATAAATCTTAAAACAAAGAACTTTATAACAATGTCTCTAGATGATAGTAAACTTTATGAAGTTCATTGTTGTAAAACCGCCAAGGAAATATGAGATGCTCTTGAAAGGATATATGGAACTTCTCTAAGTATCGAACAAGAGAAGATGAACACACGAGCGAATAAAGTAAATATACCAATCATAAATGTTTTTTAAAACTTAGAAATATTGGAAACTATGTTGGAAACTATATTACTAATGAATATCTAAGAATTAAGAATTATAAATATTCAACTCTTAAATAAAAAGATATGTAGTTTCATGTCCCTAACACATTCAGGGGGTACTCTAATATGGTGGTTTTGCTGCATGTCCTATCGCTTTCATTTTCATTTAATTTTATTTATTGAGTCTCCTTCATGATTGCACATCCTCTCTGAATCGAGTTTAAAATAATTTGTCTTTAGCATGCATAAAACAGTAGTTATGTTTGAACTTGATCATGATGCTTTTAGTCAATTGCATGAGTAAGTGGAATAAGAACCATGTGTGTTATTGATTCAAGTTAGGTGGAAAGAAAAGTCTCAAAATCTTTTGAAAACAATGAAAAATTGAGATTTTTTGTGTTTGATTCGAATCAAGCACATATACTGATTGGAATCACTTTGGAGAGAGGCAAACCAAAGATTTTCAAACACTTTGTTTCGAATTATAATTTCCACCTGATTCGAATCAGGCAGTTCTGAGTCACTTCTACTTGATTTGATTCGAATCAGACTTCACACCTGATTAGAATCAGACAGTTTTTCCACATTTTTCTATTGGCTATGCTTGAATTGATTCAAATAAGAAGTAACACTTAATTTTAATCATGAGATCTTTAATTCAAATCAGACTTTGTTCTTGATTCAAATCAGATGAGAAATGGATTAAAACTGTGTTTTCTTCTTATTCCAATTCACTTGTTCATTTGACTCAAATCATGAAATGCTTTTGATTCTAATCTAACTAACTTTTCAACCTTTTTTAGTGCTTAATCTCAAGCACATATAAAATCATTTTGTCATCATTTTTCAAGCGTGAATCTTATAATTAACATTTTGATTTTCTGCGACACCCTATATTTTCAAAAGTTCAAAACTCTTACAATAAATTTCTTTCATCTCCAACCTCAATTTGATTTCAGATATTGATAACGAGAAACATGTAATTTATTAAGGGAGACGCTTGATGGGTTATCATGAGGGGGAAACATACACATTGGGTCAAACACTCACCTAAAGGTCAAAGACTCACCCAAACAAGTGAGAGAGACACCACATATTCAACCAAAACCTTAAGGTGATAGATGTATGGGTCCTCTTACTTATAAAGTGCTCAACCTTCACTTTTCTAAGCAATGTGAGACTTAGAACTCATACTTGATCTCAATCACTCACATTTTTCCCAATAATCTCCCCCTCAAGTGTGAGTTTATCCACTATGCTCCCCATCAAGCGGAAGCTCAGTCTCTTACTCAAACCGGGCTCTAATACCACAGATGGGTTATCATGAGGGGGAAACATACACATTGGGTCAAAGACTCACCTAAAGGTCAAAGACTCACCCAAACAAGTGAGAGAGACACCACATATTCACCCAAAACCTTAAGGTGATAGGTGTGTGGGTCCTCTTACTTATAAAGTGCTCAACCTTCACTTTTCTAAGCAATGTGAGACTTAGAACTCATACTTGATTCTCAATCACTCACATTTTCCCAACAAAGCTGCCTTGAAACTAGTCATTCTTGAAGATTTGGTTGAGATTTTCAAGTAGCTTGTAATATTGAGGTTGTTGTCATTGGTGTCGACAAATTTCAATGGATGGGGTTCTTCTCTTCAGATTACCTTTGTAGTGACTGTGAGGCTACAGACAAGGCAAAGTTCTTGTCAAATCTTCTAACAGTTTATCGCTTAAGGAGCCAGTAGGATCAATGGATGATTGTTACACACGAAGATTTAGAACATATTGGTGATATTGGAAGATTCAAGAAGCGCCAATCGAGTCAATATTACGCAGAAGAGTTTGACATTACGTTGTATACAAGTCAAGATTCAGATAGGAGGTTTATTTTTCTCAGCATTGTTGTGGATTGGTGATTATATGAACTCTTGCAAATATTTATCAAATAAAAAAGGAACAATGCAGGTTCCAACGGGAAACTATTGAAGAGTGCACGTAGGCAAAACAAGGACGAACCCTTAAGCACTATAAATCCCGGTGGCATCTATCTCTCTTACTCTTGCATTTAATTTTCGTAGGATTTACATGATTGGGTATTTCAATTCTAGCGTAGTTTATCGTTTATTCAATTGATAACAGTTTATTACGTAAGCTTAGGTATTGTTAAAATTGATGTCTAATTGAGATAAATTGGTGATTAAATTATGAGAAATAATTGAGGTTAGAATTTATTGATATTGAATCATTGTATAAACACGCCTCGTGGAATATACAACTGAATCAATTGAATACCTTGTGTATCATCATAAAATCATCTTTGGTGTTTGTGAATCGATTTACTGTTAACATGATCAAGTTTCGAAAAGTATAATTTTCATATTTTCGCTTCAAACCTTCCGCACACTTTTGAAAAATCTCTGATATTCAATATATGTTATATATTATATCAAACTTATTATTTATTAATACTTTTATAATATTAATAAAAATATAGTTTGTAATTTGAATATCCTAAAAATCGATCCAAATTAAATTACATGAAATTGAATCAGATTGAATCAAATTCTTTTATCAATCATCTAAAATCAAACCGATCCACATATAAATTTATCTTTAAATCAAATGATATTTTACTTCAAAACCAATCTAAACAGCAATACAAAACACCCCTGCTTTTTTAAAATGAAGATTAAATGTTAAAAAAAATATCAAAAGTGTATTTTAGAAAGAAAATAAATTAGAATCCCAAATTACTTCATTTCTAACTCAATTTGTTAGTTTACTTTATTTTTTCCTACCGCAGGTTCACTGAAGCTATAGGTGCTCTCGCACACAGCAGGTTTCATTCCCATAAACCCTCTCTCTGCGATTCACCATTTCTCGCTGTTTTCTCTCACATCCATTCTCCCAATGCCATCGTCGACTTCCGCCGCCAGAACCCTCGCGGAGCTCCGACGTATTGCCACCCTCACTCGCGGTGGCTCGAATTCCAATCACATCTTCGCAGTCAGGCCGTTCAGCTCCGATGTAGTCATTTCACCCGTATCTGTTTCCGACCCAACACTTTCTTCTTCCGCTAATACAAATGGTATGCACTCATTCAATGTTGTTCCCTCTACCTAAAAGTCCAATTTTTAAATAATTGATTTTTAATTTTTTGGGTTTATGAAAGGAAAAGCTTCAAAGTGGTGGCTGTATCTACCTGGAGCAATCACATTTGGTCTTGGGAGTTGGCAAATTGTTAGAAGAGAAGAAAAGGTGCGTGCGTCTTTTTGCCCATTCAATTCAATTCATTTCAACTTTTTAGGAAAAGTATACTTCAACATAATCTCTGTCACACTTCACACTATCAGAATGTATGAAATTTGGAATCATTAATTTTGATGATGTGAAAGGGGAATGAGAGAGAGGAGGTACTAAAAATTGAATTATGTTACTTATTTATATTTATGAGTTATTATGATGTGGTGAAAATTTGGTCGGTCTCAAGCTTTTGGAGGCCTGTGTAGGTTAACCATATTTCCACTGTGAAAAAACAACTAGGGCCTATTTAGCCATGGTTTAACTTTGAAAAATCTATCATGAGACCCTTTTTAGTCATAGTTTAACTGTAACAAATTTGAGGCTCTGTGCTGTAGCCCATCTTGCACACCTTCAAAACAGTCCTGGTGAAAACTGGACTCATTTTTAATGCATCCATTTAGTATTGTTGTTAAATAGAGGGTATAGCATAGCAGAGTTTGGGCAAACTGCTATTATCCTCCGTGAAACGGTTTAGTGCAAAGTGTTGTTAGAATGAGGCTAAAGCAGCACTAGAGTATTGTAGCAAACCATGATTTATACAGACAACTATTTTCTGCGATATGTGATTGACAATACTGCCATTTAGTAGATCTGCACATCTTTCTTTTTAGTTTTTGTTATGAATCCATATTGACGAAGTTAGAATTGAACCCGACGAGCTTCATTTGATAGTTTTGATTAACATTCACCGAGACACTGGCCATAGCAACGACAATATTTCTGACTCCAGCAAATTGGATCTAGTGGATTTTTTTAGAAGTGTCATCATACTAGTAAATTTTTTTATACTGTTTTTTGCAATAGAGTTTCAGCTTGTGTATTAAAGTAAAAATCGTGATTTGTGTTTGTGGTCAGGATCAATCAAATGATTTAGTTTACAAGCTTGGTGTGTGGTGATGTTAAAATGTAATGTGTTGTGATGATTAATCCTTTGATATATGTGCCAATTCGTGAAATATCTCCTGCTACCGTAGACTGTAGTAGATTATGTGTATTATTTATTTGTGACTGTCAAGATTGTGTTTCACTGTTCCATTGATGTTAGTGATCTAGATAAGTTCCATGAGCTCAATGCATTAAAGCATTGCAATATTTAAGCATTTTGCTTTTGATTTGTTGAATTTACTATTTGGTAACATATATTGGACTGTAGAGATTCTAGCTAGCTGGTGTTGATTCAATTATGTTCAACTAATTTTGATGGAACATGTCTTGAGGATCGAGTTTATTTTATATGGATTTTTTAGATTCCAAATTTAGGCATTAACTATGTAGATTATCTCAATGATAATTATTTCCATCATACAATGTTATAGATTAAAATGCTGGAGTATCGAGGGAAGAGGTTGCAAATGGAACCATTGAAATTCAGCGGTGCTTATCTGTCGAGCGAGGAGTTAGATTCTCTGGAATTTAGAAAAGTGGTGTGCAAGGGAGTTTTTGATGATAAAAAATCAATCTACGTGGGGCCACGTTCACGAAGCATTTCAGGAGTTACTGAAAATGGTTACTTTGTTATAACACCTCTTATGCCAGTTCATAACTATCCTGACAGGTAAATTGTAATTATTAAGAGCTTAAATGAAAGTAATGCAAATGCATTAAGTCATTAGAAATTTTAATATTTTACACTTACATATGACGAGTGTTACTAGAGTCGACTTTACAGATATACTCTGATCTAGTCTACATATTATGTTGCATACTACAATGGATGTTTCAAAATGTTACTTTAACTCGACTTACGGAGATTTCATGAAAACACATATACTCTTAAGTTTTAATACCAAAGTTCGGCTGTTTATTGTTTTTGAAACCGTGTAATATCAATCTTCGTTTGTCCTGAATGAACTGTAAGCATTTCCTTTTGATTAAGGGGTAAAGACTATTCACTTCTTGTGGCTCAATATGCAATGTTTCATTGTCACCAAACTCTTGCATATATTTTCATCACTTTATAACCTCTAAATCTTAATATTTCTAAAATAACATATCTGTATCATATTATAAACAATAAAATTTCTTGATCATCAACAGCCAATTGCTTGTTTTTCAGGCTTCACTACCATATTTTCAAGTTGGTTGTATTATTTTATCCGAGTTTCTTCAGTTTTTTTTTTATCGTGTATTGCTTCTTGCAGCGTGAGCTCTCCAATTCTAGTTAACCGAGGATGGGTTCCCCGCAGTTGGAAAGAAAAGTTTTTAGAGGCTTCACATGATGAACAGTTTGCAGATTCGCTTCCTTCCCCTTCACAATCCGATGGAACCAGATCTTGGTGGAGATTCTGGTCTAAAGAGCCTGTTAGCAGTGAGGTCGTCTCTACCTCTTTGTCTTATTCCCAGAATATCATTCTTTGTTAAATGGAGAAAATTGTTGATTCAAACTTATTTCCACTTTTCAATGTTCTAAAATCCAAACCCGAGCATCGAATCAGCTAGACCTCCGAGTCACGGTTCAACTGCTTTAAACCGCTTGAATCGGCAGGAAGCCGCAGTTGAATCACTCAAATAATTGAATCAAATACAATGTTGAATCACGGTTTAACTGATTGAACGATCCAGCTCGGTTTTAAAACATTTTTTTTCAACATTGCTCATTTACAGGATCAAGTCCCATCTGTAACTCCCAACGAAGTGATTGGTGTAGTTCGCGGAAGTGAGAAACCAAGCATTTTTGTTCCTGCAAACGACCCTGAGTCTTCCCAGTGGTTCTATATTGATGTTCCTAGCATTGCCCGAGAGTGCGGCCTTCCAGAAAACACCATATATGTTGAAGATGTTAATGAGAATGTCAATCCAAGTAATCCTTATCCTCTTCCCAAGGATGTCAATACCTTGATTCGAAGCTCGGTGATGCCTCAGGATCACCTAAACTACATATTGACATGGTGTGCAACTCTCTGTTCTCTTTTTGCATATTAAATATTGTGCATTGCGTCAAAATGGATACTGCGGATTTATTTAGATAATTTACATGTGGATATGAATGAAGCTCAACATTAAGGAAAATGGTGGCCACTTGTCAATGTGGTGGTAATGATTAGACTTTTCTAACAAAAAATTTTGATTTTGTATTTGGGACAGGTACTCTCTTTCTGCAGCAGTTACATTTATGGCTTTCAAGAGGCTAAGACAGAAAAATAAGGGGAGATAGCAAATTTGTTACTGTTGAATTTTGCAGACACATAACACCTTCATTTAACATACGATTTAAGTCATATATAACTATCTCTTTGTAGTATTGTCTTCTCAATCTTCCAGTCTCAATTGCCAAGGATCATTTTCAAGCGACTTGTGATATTCAAGTGAAGTCTTCTCAGAAGGTTACTTCTCACCTCAAAAACCCTTGTAGAATGAAAGTGAGGTGATATTTATTGAACAAAATAATGTTTAAAAATTCTGAGGCAAGATAATAAATATGTGGATATTTATTAACTTTTGATTAATTGTTTATTTGAAAAAATTAATACTATTTTGTAAAATGGATGTTGTATTAGAGGTGGCAATAAGGTTTTTTTTTTTTTTTGGTTTATTTATCTTTGTTTGATGTTTTACTATAAAAACAGCTTATACATAAAATGCTTATTATGACAAGTACTTGTGCTATAAACCGTAAATAATGAGAGAGCACATAATGTTTTCTTTTACTTCCTTATTTTCTTACCTACTTTTCTTATTTCAACAATAATGAATGTTGAAAAGTAGAACATTAACAAATTAATAAATCACCAATCAACTCATATAAATCACCAATAAAGATCATCCAAAACTCAAAATAGAAGTAATAAAAATCGTATTTGATCCATCTATTAATGACAATGGATCACAGCCACTGCAACATTAAGAAAATTCAAAATGCATGTTGCAATATTTGATAGGCTTTTTTTTCTTTATTTACCAAACTATTTGATAGGTTCTAAATTCATGTTCTTAACTCTTTTTTTAGTCATGACATAAAATTCAAAAGAAATTTTAGCAGTGAACAAACTCATACACATGACATGTTTTTTTCCTCTAGTATGCAGAAAATACTAGAGCAGTCAACAATGTAACAAAGCCAGATACACCAAAATAAGTGATTCCATATGGAGTAATCATTTTTGTTGAGCTACTACGATCTGCAGAAGTCGCTTCACCTGTTGTTTCACCTGGAAGCAGAAAATACAGTATTAGTCGAATCTATCGAAAATCATCTTAAGACCGATTTAGTAGAATTAGAATACGTGTTATCTGATTTTCATCCAACGATTGAGAATTATTAAGACATGATTTTAGTCCAAATTTTGTTGAATAAAATCCTAACTTTTCATGGTTCAAAAAGTTTTCACATTTATGGACATAAGTATGTATGTCTGATGATTTACCTCCTGCTGATGCTGCTGCTGCTGCGGCTGTTAATGGTGTGGTTTCTCCTGCTGCTGCGGCTGTTGATGGTGTGGTTTCTTTTGCTGTGAAAGAAACAAAAACAAGTTGAAAGTTAGAACTATACTTTCAAAGCAATGCAAATGAAAAGTTAAGGACAAATATACGGGTTTAAGGACACCTAATACATGTGCAATTCCAAGGTAACACAATAATAAAGACTCAAGAATACAAGATACAATTATGAAACTTGTAAAAAGATCTCTAATTAATAAACTATTACACATGCAATATAATTTTACAATTAAAAAAACTAATAAAACTCTTAAAATTTCAACCAAACAAATTAGGTTTATCTATTGGAAAGCTAATACTGTTTAGAGGTAACAAACAAATATTTCCGTCACAAAGCAGGTTAAAAAATTGAGCAGGAAGGGTGTGGCGGGACCTACACCTTTTAAATTTAAAGTGACAAGAAGTTATGTATGTCCCGAAAATGTTTGCACTAACAAAAATCCATCCAAAAACCGGATAAAGCGGACATAATAGAGAATGAAGCCTAAAGTTTTGATTTGGCCTGCTAAAAATTGCCACCAAAAACCGGGGTAGGGTGGGTTTGGCAGGATCTGCACCCCTCAAGTAAAAAAATGACAAAAAGTCGTGTGTGTCACGATAATGTTTGCGCAAACAAAGTTAGAGGAAAAAAAAAGCCGAAACATACATAATAGAGGATGTAAGTCTGGTCTAATGCATTAAAACCTGCGGAAAAAACGTTCATGCCCAGCAAGTCGGAATCCGCTTTGCCATCCCTAAACATGGTTGCTCCTTGATACCAATTGGGGACATATTTTTGTCTAGTTGCCATTATTTAAATTATGTGCCTTCTTGAATTGCTTAGGCTATTGCCATTGAAATGAACAAAACTTTTCAAATAAAAAAAAAACTCATGAAATGAATTACCTGCAGTGGCATTGCACTTGGTGGCATCAACATCAATACCACAAGCAGTAGGAAGCTTCATCAATTGATCCTTAGTAACATCGAGGGACACAGAAAACTTAGGATTGCTAAGAAAATTGCAAAGACATTCAGATTCTCCTTTGGCCATTTCACTCAAAGGTGTACAACATGCTGGTGGAGGATCGTTTGGAGATTTCAAATATGGTTGACATGGAAGCAGTTTTTGCATGCATTGTGCATTTTGCAAAACTGCAGATTGTCCTAAACCAGGAAGAAGCTGGTCGAGAGCGCTGATGTTGGTTCCGTCGCATAAACAAAGGTTGAAAAATGAAGATAAATTTATTAGGAGGAATATGAGGAAAATCTTACAAGTTTTAGCCATGATTTTCAATCAAGAAAGAAGAAAAGATAAAAAAATTTAAAGGAAGAAAATAGTTTTTTTTTTGTTCTTCCTCTATTCCCCTAGTAGTTTATTGTGGTGGAAAGTTTGTTATATAAAATAGAGGGAAGTTCTATTTTTAAAAGGTTGTTTTTTTAGGTGAAATTGAGCCAACCATCATTGATCATATCACACTTAATTTAATCTACAATTATGGAATTTAGAAATTCCAAGTGTAAAAAAAAAAATTAACAAAAAAAGTTCTGTTTTTTCAATATTATTTTTGCTATTTTTACATTGTAAATTGGAATTTTTTTTTTTTAATAATAAAGATTTATATTAAAAGAGACACAACTAGTGTAAAATCATAGAAAAACTATTAAATTACAACAAGTGTTGGGAAAATATGCAACTATCTTTGTCAAATGTAGTTGATAATCTTTTTAATTTTAAACTTAAATAACATGTTTGTAGTGTAAAAGCTTACATGGTCTCTTAAGTTTTTTATAGGCAAATTTTGTTAACTATCTATTTCCAAATGAAATAATTAGTACCTTAAATATGTTTTAGTATCTTTTTATTTAATTTTTATTTTTTTTAGTTTCTTACGATATAATCATTTTCAGAATATTATTAAATAAAATTATAAATATTACGTATAAGTTATTTTTATCATAATCATCTGGGCTACCTCATTAAAACTAATGTTTTATCTTAATTATTACTGTGATATTTGCAAAAGTAGGGGTGGAAAAAAATCCCAAATAATATAAAATAGAGGGACCGAAATTTTTTTTTTAAAATAGGTGAATTAATTACAACATTTATTCATAAACGATGTCTAGTTTTTAATATATATATATATATATATAGGGTTGTTCATGGTATAGTTTGATCAGAAAACTGAACTGAACTGATCGGTGAGGACCAGAAGGAGATCGTCGCGGCCTTCGTGTAGGACAAGTGCAGATGCTCGTAGGAGAGGAGAAAAGGGGGTGGAGGTACCTGCAAGGTACTCCGATGCCAAAGTAAGTATTTGGTCAAAAAAAATGGGAGAGCAAGTACGAGAAGTCGAGTATATGAATTGTGTTACCTGCCCCTCTCAAGCGAGGGGTTTTTATAGGGAGATTGTTGGCGAACAAAGTGCCTGATCGACCAATGAGGTGCTGCCAGATGGAGGGGGAAGCGCGTGATCTTTCCAACTGTTTCCGCTATATCCGGGGAGGTAGTTGGTCGCGTGGACCATTCTGCGCGTGGAGGGGACATGCCCAACGGCTATATTATGCCCAACGACTATATTGTGCCTATTGGGCCTGTTCGCCAAATATGATGGATTGGGCCTGGCCCTTAAGGGCAGGTAGCCTTGCCCGGTCCAGAACAGGAGCCCTCCAAGTCGTTGCTCTGCTGGAGAGTAATGACTTAGGCAGCTGCGATTTCGACCGTACTGCCGGGGAGGTGGATGCCCGCTTGGAATGTTCCTTATATACCCGACCAGACGTGGTCGTCAGCCATTAGCGCGAAACGTCGACCAGGGTTTGCAGCGTCCTCGGGAGAATGGGAGTTTTTTGACGAGCATTTCTGCCCGAATATGTTTACTTTGACGAAGAGGCTTGCTCGTATGGGCCAAGTGTTAATGTATTTTTTTGCGCTGAACCAGGCGAAGAGTTTTTGTGACACGTGCTGAGCATTTATGGCCTGTGTCAGTCCTAGGGGCGTATAGGCTATGATGACCTTCACGATTCCCCACGATCAAATGGTTATAAAAAGGTGGGGGAAGGTTTCATTCTCATAATTTCACAAGTTTTTTACTCTTTGCTCTTGTTTGCTCTGCAATTAGTCTTCACCGGAGCTTCTCTTCGCCACCGTCAACTTCTTCTTTTGCTTGTAAGTTCGCTCTTCCTTTCTGCATATTTTTATAGGTTTTCCGGTTGAAGTTCATATTTTCCGGTTGAACTTCATGTGTTCTTCGATGAACACATGAATTCTGGGAAATTTTATGAAGAACATGATGAACTTTATGAATTTCTAGGGTTTTGTAGAAATTGTTAGCGTAGATCCTTGTAGAATCTGGTTAGGTGTAGAATT
This sequence comes from Lathyrus tuberosus, assembly GCA_022829125.1. NCBI lineage: Eukaryota > Viridiplantae > Streptophyta > Magnoliopsida > Fabales > Fabaceae > Lathyrus > Lathyrus tuberosus. The sequence continues at coordinate 5,868,217 of JALAZF010000394.1, forward strand.
TAGTTTGTAGTCGGGCACTAGGCCTGTTCGGAGTTTAGGCGTGATTTTGGGACGAACATGCATCCTCGTACGTGTGCCTGTGAGTTCTGGTCGCGGAGACCTCTCCTAGCTATTGGTAGGCAATTTATACGAGCACGTGGTTGTCTTCGGATTTGTTAACGCCCTTTCACTTGATTAGTGGTGGAAGGGTGGATTTGATCGCGGATGTCGAATTCACTTCTCTTCCTCTGCTTTTCAGGTGAAAATGGCTGAACCCCGCGACGAAGTTATGCCCGACGCACATGAAGCACAAGAGGGGCCCAGTGTGTCCGCCGATTACTCGAACATCAAGGTCGCGGGAGGGGACCTTGACTGGCTTGGACATGAGCCTTTGTCTTTTCGATCAACCTTCTCCGAGGAGGAGATACGGGACTTCGACTTGCTGGAAAGACGCGACGAGGATGCTCCACGGGCGTGGAAAGCTTTTCGACCCGGGGAGAACGATAGAATCTGTTCCTCGTGCCCGGGACTTCGCTTTCCTATGTACGAATTTGCGTTTACGGAGGCCAAAATGCGTCTCCCCTTCACTGACTTCCATTCTTCCCTGTTCACCCACCTGGCGCTGTGCCCGTCCCAGCTTCACCGGAATGCCTTGGCTTTTATAAGGGCTTTTGAGTTGGTGTGTCGTTATCTCAATATCGGGGCGACCACGGATCTCTTCTTCTGCCTCTTCCAGATTCAGCGGAGCACGGCAGGGTCGAAACAAAGTTGGGTATCGTTTAAGCAACAGAATAGGCTGTTCTGGCCGTATTCTGATTCGATACGCAATTTCAAGGACAGGTTTCTGGTCGTGAGGCCTATGACCGAAGAGGCGAAGAGGAGCATCTCGACTATTGAGAGGGTTATGATGGATGGTCGGGAGAGGGATAGCGTGGTCTCCATTTTTCCTTTAGAATGGGTCTACACCCATTTTAAACGCCGAACAGATCAGTTCCTGGTGAAGCATGAGCAGCTTTGCCCGGCGGATAAGGAGTCGTACAGGATCCTCCATGCTTACGTGGAGAGTTTTAGTCCGGCCTTCGTCGTCGATCGGGATGGGAATCAGTTGGTCGGGGAGGATGGGGCCGTCCGAGCAGCTAGATATATTAATGTCAAAGCTCTCCTTGAGTGTGATAACGACGACGACGCTATGACTTTGCTTGGTATGCTCCACTGTTTGGTTTTGTTTCTTTAAATTCTTTTGATTCTGACTTGATGCGCGTGTTCGCAGGTATGATGGCCGACATGCGAGAACGTCTGATGAGGTCGCAGGCCGTGAAGGTTCACAAGAAGGCGACCACCGGTACCAAGGCCGGGGCGCCCAAGAAGACAGTGATGGAGAGTTTTGCTGCTGGGTCTACCCCCGTCCCGGAGAGAGCTTCGACCCCGCTGACCCCGGAGGGTTCTCTTAAGAGGAAGAGAGATGCTGCGGGGACTCCTGTGGCCGCTAGTCCTGGGGGGTCCCGGGCTGGTCATTTCGTCCTGCCCGCCTGCTACGCGCGCCGAGACTTGTTCGTTGAAGGGAACTTGATAGAAGTCTCTGATTCTGAAGCCACGACTATTTTGAATGCCAAGTCCCAGGTGAGGAGAAAACAGTTGTGTCAGGATGCGGCGGGCATGTTCAGGGTCCTTGAAGCTGCCCTTGTCCTCGCCGACGATGAAGCCGCTACTCGGGCGAGTCTCGTGACTTACCAGAATAGAATAGCCGAGCTGGAGGCAGAAAATAACAAGCTATTCAACGATTTAAAACAGTTCGAAGGTCACGAGGAGGCCAAGGTGCTGCTCCAGACGGAGGTGACTCAGCTGAAGTTAGTTGCGCTCAAGGCTGACGAGGAGAGGAAGAGACTGCAGGAGAGGATTGTTGAGTTGGACGGCTTGACTTCAGCTGCCCCGGATGAAAATGATGACGAGCAATCTCTAAAATCGCGGACTGACTTGATCGGGAGGATCAGGATCCTTGGCGAAGATACCTGAAGGCGGCTGAGTTCGGCTTCGATGCGGCTAAAGAGCAGATGGTGGCTCTTAATCCCGACGTGCAGCTCCAGATGGATGGAATGGGTTTGTTCAATAGAGTGGTGGATGGCCACGTTGTCCCTGCCGAAGAGGAAAGCGAAGTCGTAGGATAGGACTTGTTTTTATCATGTTTTGTGGGCCTGCGTGCCCTTATTAATTTGTATTTCAGTGTACGGGCGTTGGCCCTTTTTCTTGTATTTATGACATTATCTGGACATGGTCGGTACTTTAATATACTTGGATTGTGAATGTTTTATCATGGACTTTGCTCTTTTTATGTGTGTGCGTGTGTCCCCGGCTAGGCGTAAGGCCTACCGAGGAGGGCGAAGTGGTTCCGCCCACGATGAGGTTAGGACTTCGTTTGAGGTACTAATCTCATAGGCTTGGACTGTTCCCATCGCGAGCTGGGTGTCCTGCCCGATTGGTGCGGCAACGGCGGAGCTCGGTTGAGGTATCCCCGTTGTGCACAGGATCTACTCGTCCAATGAGCAGAAGCTGGCCGGCGTTGTAATGCGTGTCGCACTTCACCAGGGCACGATACGATGGTCGTGCAGATCTCCCCGTTTTGGGGTGACTGTGTCGGCGACTTGTATATCCTCGTGGTTAAGGACTTAGCTATAGTATTGCTTGAGCTTTTCAGCATTCCATGGTCGAGCAAGTTGTTTTTCGTCCAGTGTTTCCAAGTAATATTCTCCCGTGCCCGTTTTGGACTTGACCCTATAGGGTCCTTCCCAGTTCGCCGCCAGTTTCCCTTCGCGAGAATCCTTCTGGTTTCTGTGTAGGACCAGACTGCCTACGGCGAAGTCGCGTTTTATGACCCTGGCGTCATGTCGCATTGTTATTTGTTGCTTCAATGTGGCTTCGCGGAGGGAAGCCCCTGATCTTATTTCTTCGACCAGATCGAGTTCCTCGTGTAGAGCCTCATCGTTAATCTCTTCGTCGAGGGGAGCTTTAGTCCTTCTGGAGGGCTCCCTTATCTCCACCGGTATTACTGCCTCTGTTCCATATGCTAGTCGAAAAGGGGTTTCCCCGGTGGTGGAGTGAGGAGTTGTCCTGTACGCCCAGAGGACGCTGTGGAGTTCCTCGACCCATCTTTTCTTGGCCTCGCCTAGTCTTCACTTTAATCCGCGTAAGATCACTCTGTTCGCGGCTTCCGCTTGCCCGTTGGTTTGTGGATGCTCGACAGAGGTAAAGTGTTGTTTCGTTCCTAATTTGGCGACTAAGTCTTGAAATTTTCTGTCCGTGAACTGGGTTCCGTTGTCGGTCACTAGGGCCTGGGGTATCCCGAATCTGGCGAGGACGTTTCTTTTGTAGAAACGCAGTATATTGAAGGCTGTGATCTTGGCGAGTGCTTCGACTTCAATCCATTTTGTGAAATAGTCGACGGCCACGATTAGGAATTTATTTTGATAAGATCCCATTGTAAAGGGGCCTAGGATGTCCATCCCCCACCAGGCGAAGGGCCACGGCGAGGAGAGGGTTTTCAACTCGTTGGGGGGTGCCAAATGCATGTCTCCGTGGCACTGGCAACGGTCGCATTTTTGCACATGTTCTTTGGCGTCGTGCTGCATGGTCGGCCAGTAATATCCTGCGCGCAGAGCCTTTCGTGCCAGGGATCTTCCTCCTAAGTGTTGTGCGTTGATGCCCTCATGGATTTCTTGTAAGATTTCGGGGACCTGGGCCTCGTCGACACATTTTAATAGGGGAATGGAAAACCCTCGTCGATATAACTTGTCCTCGACTAGTATGTACGAGCAGGCTCGTCGCTTAGTCACACTGGCCTCCTTGCTATCTTCGGGAAGTTCTCCTTTGGTGAGGTAATTGTATACTAGGGTCATCCAACAATGGGGCTCTCCGATGACGTTAACATCTGGCAGGTCGGGTTTTGTGATGCTCGGGCTAGCCAGTATCTCTTGTATGATGGATTTGTTTCCACCTTTTTTCCTGGTGCTGGCTAGTTTAGAGAGGATGTCTGCTCGGGTATTCTGTTCGCGCGGGACGTGCTGAACTTCCCATGCTTCGAACTCCGTCATTTTGTCTTTCACCACGGCCAAGTATTCGGCGAGCTGGTCGTTCTTTGCCTGAAATTCTCCTCGCACTTGAGACGCCACGAGTTGGGAATCAGTGCAGATTTTTATTTTCCTCGCGCCGACGTCTTTGGCGAGTCGTAATCCTGCAAGGAAAGTTTCATACTCGGCTTGATTGTTGGATGTTTTGAAAGAAAGGATCAGGTATACTTTGATCAGGGTTCCTTCCTCGTTTTCGAGGATAATGCCTGCTCCGCTGCCCGAGGGGCTCGACGCGCCATCCACATAAATGACCCATTCCTGTGTCCCTCCCGGAGGGGACGAATTCGGAGTCATTTCTGCCACGAAGTCGGCCAGGACCTGCGCCTTGAGGGCTTTCCTTCTTTCGTAGTGAATGTCGAACTCGGCCAGTTCAAGGGACCACTTTAACATCCTGCCCGCCATGTCTGGTCGGTTGAGCAGCTGTCTAATTGGCTGGTCGGTCCTGACGACTATAGTGTGTGCGAGGAAGTAATATCTGAGTCTCCTCGCGGCGATTATGAGAGCGAGGGCCACCCGTTCTATTTGCGTGTATCTGACTTTGGGTCCCTGTAGGGCTTTACTGGTGAAATAGATGGGCTTTTTCCCGTCAGTAGTCTCGCGAATGAGTGCTGCACTCACCGCTTCGTTGGCCACGGAGAGGTACAGGTATATGGTTTCCCCGCGGTCTGGTCGGGACAATACTGGTGGTTCGGATAGAGCTTGTTTGAAATGGGCAAGGGCTTGCTTGCACTCGTCCGTCCACTCGAAATTTGCCTCCTTCCTCAGTAATTTGAAAAAGGGCAGGGCGTGCTGGGCAGACTTACTTACGAAACGAGCAAGGGACGCGAGCATCCCATTGAGGGATTGTATTACCTTCTTCGACCGCGGCGTGGGGAACTCCACGAGTGCCTGACATTTGTCCGGGTTTGCTTCTATTCCTCTTTCGGTGAGGTAAAACCCGAGGAATTTTCCTGCTCGCACCCCGAAGGTGCATTTTTCTGGATTAAAACGCATTTTGCATTTTCGAGCTTGGTCGAACACCTTGCGCAAATGGGTGGTATGGTCGGATTCCTCTTGGGATTTCACGATCATATCATCCATATATACTTCGAGCATGTCACCGATTTCTGATCGGAAGACCTTGTTCATCATGCGTTGGTACGTGGCCCCGACATTCTTTAGTCCAAAGGGCATTACGTTATAGTAATAATTCTCCGAGGAGGTCATGAATGCCGTGTATCTCTTATCCTCGTCGGCCATTGGGATCTGGTTGTATCCCGAATAAGCGTCCATGAAGGACAAGAGCTTAAAACCTGCGGAATTATCTACGAGTTTATCTATGCTCGGCAGTGGATAAGCGTCTTTCGGGCAAGCCCGATTGAGATCGGTGTAGTCAATGCACATGCGCCACTTTCCATTATTTTTATTTACAAGTACAATATTTGAGAGCCAGGTCGTATACCTGGCCTCGGAAATAAATTTTTCCTCTAAGAGGTCTTGTACAAGCTTTTCGGCAGCCTGTGCCTTCTCTTCGGATTGTTTCCTTCTTCGTTGGGCAATGGCGCGGGCAGCTGGATTAATTGTGAGGTGGTGACAGGCAGTTTCTGGATCAAGGCCGGGCATATCCGCCGCACTCCATACGAACAGGTCGGCGTTGTCGTCGAGGCATTTCTTCAAATCCTTCTTTACCTCTTCGGGAAGACTAGCGCCTATCCTTACTCCCCTGCTGGGGTCGTTGCTGAAAGTGATGATCTCGAATTCCCCATCTGGAACTGGTCGCAGCAGTGTAGGAGATGGGGAGCTTGTCACTACTAACTTTCCATCTTCGTCCTAATCTTCGTTTCCTTCTTCAGCAAGCCTGCTGTCGAGGTCAATGGTGTGCACGGGAAGCATGGGCTTTTTCTCTGGCTGGCCTTCTTCGGCTGGACCCTCGTCCTCTCTGGTGCGCTTTGCCGATTTCGCTGTTGTCGCAATCTGGTTCTGCCCTTTTGTTGCGGCCTCGAAGCATCTGCGAGCAGCCTCAATGTCGCCGTGCAGAGTTGCGACGTGTCCTTTCTCCGTGTAGTACTTGAGCTTGAGGTGAACCGTCGAGGGGACAGCAACGAGTTCGGCGAGAGCTGGTCTGCCGAGGATGCACTGATAGAGCGACGGGCAATCAATGACTAAGAACTGCATTTTGATTGTCCGGGATGCCTCCTCTTCGCCAAATGTGACCGGTATCTCCACGTAACCCCAAGGTCGAGCCGTTGCTCCGTTGAATCCTTGGAGATCAGATCCCACGTACGGGGAGAGATTAGACTTGTTCAGCTTCAGTGCGCGGAACAGACTGAAGTACATGATATCCACGGAGCTGCCCTGGTTGACTAGGATTCTCCGCACATCAGTAGATGATAATTTGGCCCTGATCAACAGAGGAATGTGGGCGTTCGGCGATCCTCCGGGGAGTTCTTCTTTGTAGAACGTGATCGGTTGTGAACGCCCTTTACCCTTGTCGATCGTGTATAACTGATCAGGGCTGCTGTCTATCAGCTGTTCAAACTTTCTCTTGATGGATCCTATCGTGAGCTCATGGTACCCCCCACATGAGATAACCATGGTCGTAGGAAAGGCTTCCCAAGTGCTGTGTATGAATGCCTGGGAAGTCGGGTCGAAGTGGTCAGGAACGAAGAAGTCCTCTGGTCGGCTGACGAACATTGCGACCTGCGGGGGAGGACTGGAGGGGGTTGATTCTGCTTCTTTCTTTGGATCAAACGTGTCTCATCGAGAGGACTCTCCCTTCTTCACGTATTGCTTCAGGTGACCCTCTTTGATGAGGATCTCTATGGCGTCCTTGAGGTGCACGCAATCCTCCGTTACGTGCCCGTGGCTACGGTGGAAACGACAATATTTGATTTTGTCAACGTTTCCCTTGGACGTGGTTGGTTTAGGGAACCTAACACCTCCTTGTTTGAATTCGGTGTTGATACAGTTGGTGAGAATACGCTCACGTGAGGTGGTGAGCACCGTGCATTCATTGAATCGGCCAGCTGGCCCTTTGTCTTCACGGGGACGTTCCTCCCGTCGCTTCTCCTTCCCCTTACGGGATGGCTCTGATTCCTCCTTTTTGGGTGCTCGGGGTGCTTCCCGATCTCTTGCGTCCCGGGCACGGTATGCGGCTTCTTTCTCCTCGTAACGGATGTAATCTTTGGCCATGTGGAGAAGTTCTGTCAGCGATCGAGGAGCTTCGATCCCGACCGCTTTGCGGAAGTCGCTCTTTGGTCGGAGTCCTTTCTCGAGGAGGTACTTCTTTATGTGATCGGAAGTTCTGACTTCCACTGCCTCCTTATTAAATCTTTCGATGTACTCCCGCAGAGGTTCTTCCTTGCCTTGTATGATTGCTTCCAACGTTGCCTCCGTTTTTGGGTGTCGTCGGGAGGCTGTGAAATGGCGGGTGAATTGGGCTTTGAGCTCGCGCCAGAAGGAGATGGATCCTCGAGGGAGTCTTTTGAACCATGTCATCACACCCTTCCTCAGGGTGATGGGAAATATTTTGCACCTGATGGCTCCGGAGACACCATGGTATTGGAGCATGGCTTCGATGTTCTCCAGGTGCTCGTGAGGATCTGACGTGCCATCGTATGTAGCCAGTGTGAGAGGTTTCTCTAACCCACGGGGGATCCAGGTGTCCACAATGTTTCTCGTGAACGGACCTCGAGCTTCGTCGTCACTGCTAGAGCTGTAAGAAAGTGACGGAGAATGACTGCGGTCGTGGCTTTGACTGCGGCGAGGAGAGTGTCCGCGGATACGCTTATGCTCGTACTTGTCCGAATGTCGGTATCTTTTGGAAACAGGGGAGTGCCTGGTTTTCCTAGGAGAACGACGATGTCGGCGGTCAAGGTCGGGTGTTGGGCTTCCTTACTTTGGACGCTCTTTAACCGGGGAAGGACTATCACGTCTCCGCTTTAGGTGAATTCGCGGAGGCGGGGAGAGGTTCAGCGTCTCCGAGGGGTGATGCTCCTGAAGGGCGTGCTCGAGGGCACTGATTTTTTCTCCCTGCTGGAGGATGAAACGATTGGAGTTGTTCAAAGAGGCGATGAGCGCCGCGGTGGTCGGATCTGCTCCTTGAGGAACCGAAATGGGTTCGAAGGACAGTTCCAAGGCTTGTGCTCGTGGCCTTTGTTCGTCAGGCTTCGGGGAAGCTGGTCAATCGTTGCGCTGGGCGTTTTCGGATGGGATGTTCCCGACGAAAGCATTCTTGTCGACATTGGCGGCGGCGGCCACAGGTTCTTGGTGGGTATCACTCTTGACGAAAGCCATGATGATCTGGGATTTTGGAGAGATAAAAGCTTTGGTCTTTTGGGTGAAAAGATGAGGGATCTTGATTCAAAAGACGGGGAAGCGAAGTTTCCCACAGACGGCGCCACTGATCGGTGAGGACCAGAAGGAGATCGTCGCGGCCTTCGTGTAGGACAACTGCAGATGCTCGTAGGAGAGGAGAAAAGGGGGTGGAGGTACCTGCAAGGTACTCCGATGCCAAAGTAAGTATTTGGTCAAAAGAAAGGGGAGAGCAAGTAAGAGAAGTCGAGTATATGAATTGTGTTACCTGCCCCTCTCAAGCGAGGGGTTTTTATAGGGAGATTGTTGGCGAACAAAGTGCCTGATCGACCAATGAGGTGTTGCCAGATGGAGGGGGGAGCGCGTGATCTTTCCAACTGTTTCCGCTATATCCGGGGAGGTAGTTGGTCGCGTGGACCATTCTGCGCGTGGAGGGGACATGCCCAACGACTATATTGTGCCCAACGGCTATATTGTGCCTATTGGACCTGTTCGCCAAATATGATGGATTGGGTCTGGCCCTTAAGGGCAGGTAGCCTTGCCCGGTCCAGAACACAAACCATAATAAAAGGTCATCCGAATTGAACCGAACTGTTTCAATTAAGTCAGAACTGAACCGAACCAAATTTATTGGTTTGGTATACCAGTTCGGAATTCTGAACCATACCAAACTGTTACAAAATAGTTTTTCTCTAAATTGAACTATTTGTTAAATAATCAAACCTTTTTTGGACTTTTTTAATAAAATCATTTTAAGCTTTTTTTTAATAAGAAATGATTTTAATTTTTTTTAAGGGAAATAACTAATTTTCCTCCTGATATACTATTAACTCAATCCAATCTTATTCTTACAAGCAGGTTCAGTATAGTTTGAACAATTTCTCATGCTTTTGTTTTCTGCGGAGCATAATGACTAATTGATGTGTTTGTTATCTTTTTATGTAAATGAGATCATCTGCTATTAATAGGGTTGTTCAAAAAAACCATGAACCGAGCTGAAGTTAAAATAACTGAACCATTATGTTTGGTTAGTAAACCAAACCGTTATTTTACTAACGGTTCTAGAACCGAACCAAATGGTAAATAACCAAACCTGAACCAAAACCGAACCATTATTTCTAAAATCTAAATTTCTAAAACGTTATAGTGTATAATATATGATATAACCTTAATTAACCTGGTATAGAATTTATATAATTGATGCACAGTTATACTTTTATATAAAACAGTAAAATTATGCTTATAATTTACACATTATAATTACCTGCTATCAACATTAGAAGAAAATGGTTAGAATCAGTATGAAGGTATAGGCTATAGCAACTCATTATATATTTTTGTATTAATAGCAGATGATCTCATTTACATAAAAAGATAACAAACATATCAATTAGTCATTATGCTCCGCAGAAAACAAAAGCATGAGAAATTGTTCAAACTATACTGAACATGCTTGTAAGAATAAGATTGGATTGAGTTAATAGTATATCAGGAGGAAAATTAGTTCTTTCCCTTAAAAAAAATAAAATCATTTTTTATTAAAAAAAAAGCTTAAAATGATTTTATTAAAAAAGTCAAAAAAAGGTTTGATTATTTAACAAATAGTTCAATTTAGAGAAAAACTATTTTGTAACGGTTTGGTATGGTTCAGAATTTCGAACTGGTATACCAAACCAATAAATTTGGTTCGGTTCAGTTCTGACTTAATTGAAACGGTTCGGTTCAATTCGGATGACCTTTTATTATGGTTCGGTTCGGTTCGGTTCAGTTTTCTGATCAAACTATACCATGAATAACCCTAGCTATTAATACAAAAATATATAATGAGTTGCTATAGCCTATACCTTCATACTGATTCTAACCATTTTTTTCTAATGTTGATAGCAGGTAATTATAATGTGTAAATTATAAGCATAATTTTACTGTTTTATATAAAAGTATAACTGTGCATCAATTATATAAATTCTATACCAAGTTAATTAAGGTTATATCATATATTATACACTATAACGTTTTAGAAATTTAGATTTTAGAAATAATGGTTCGGTTTTGGTTCAGGTTTGGTTATTTACCATTTGGTTCGGTTCTAGAACCGTTAGTAAAATAACGGTTTGGTTTACTAACCAAACATAATGGTTCAGTTATTTTAACTTCAGTTCGGTTCAGTTTGATGGTTCAGTTCGGTTCATGGTTTTTTTGAACAACCATATATATATATATTAAATATAATAAAGCAAGATGAGTTCTTTGGCAAGTTTGCCACATGTCGCTTTTTCAGAGCTCTTGACTATTTGAAATCTTGCTATTTTTAGAAAACCTACCATTAATGCATGTGATGTGACAACCTTATATTTTTTTTGGTTTATTTTCCAATTAAATAATTCAAACTTTATTCTTTATTTTGTTTTAGATTTTATTGTAGAATGAAACGACATTTTTCTTGGAAGTTGAAAACTTGCACGGGTAACTACAATTAAGCATATGAAAAGGTCTAACATAAATAATTTGCTATTGGAAGGTTAAGTGATTCCCCAAAGTTAATTGAAGCCTAAAATGATATCTACTCACATTCTTCTACACCCTTAAACCAACACGAATGACCATTCTCATATTCAAAACAAGCTTCCGGAATTCAGAAAGAAAAAAGACACACAATTTGAGCAGAAACCGTTCGAACCCAAATACTCCAAACCACTCTTTGCCCCTCTCTCTCTCTCTCTTACATGATAATTTGCAGCTTCCTCTTATAAACCTGCCTTCGCCAAAACCTCTGCTCCGCCGTGCCGTTCTTTGCTTGCCTCCACTCAAACTCAGTCTCTTCCTCGAAACAGCTCGCTCCTGACCCTCTCTCCCTAAATCACACACTTTCGTCTCAGCCCACCCTACTCTATTTCATGTGCGTATCACCGACGATTAAGAAAATCCCGCCTCGCCATGGCTTTAAGCCGGCGGCGGCGGAGGAGGTTTCAAAACCTTATTCTCATCAATTCATAAATGGAACCGTAGCAGTTCAAAACGAAGGAATTGAATTGAAGTTTCGCAAATACCCAAATGAGTTTCACAAGTTTAAGTGTAAGGATTGCGTACCTTCGAGGAGTTTCGGAGCAACGATTCGGCGACAACGGTTTCCAGGTAAGTCTTTGTTCTCTATTCTTCGATGTGCTTTTGATGGTTGTTGTAGCTACTCTTTTGCTGCTTGTGATGGATGCTCGTGTGAATTTCTAATGATAATGTGAATTTTTTTCTTTACAGTGCGTGTGTTTTTGGTTCTGGTGTGTTGTTACTGCCCTGATCATGTATGTTGTGTGGCTATGTTTCTTTTGCAATGCCTCTTATGAACTTTTTGTGTGAATGTGCTGTTGTTGTTCTTTGTGAAGGCGATACTTCTCTGTTGTGTGTATATGTTGTGTAATCTGCTGCTCGTGTGTGTATGTAGTGAGAGTGCATGTGATGTGGCTTTTGGTATGAATTCTATGGTATCCCCCTCTGTGATGTTTTGATTATTTCTATTGTTGTTGCTCTGCTTCTTAATGTTGTCGTTGTGATGATATGTTGTATTCTATTAATGCCCTGCCTTGCTACTGGGTCTGCGTATGTTGGTGTGTAATTGAGTTCACAACTGTGTGCATGATTACATGTTGTTGTGGTTTTGGTACTGTGTATGTGTCGTATTGTTGTGGTTTTTTAATGTGTATGGTTTGTGTGGTTTTTGTTCCCCTATTACTGCTATTGATCTGATGATTTTGAAATGAGAACTGTGTGTATTTTTACTCTGAATTTTTGTGTGATTTTCTGATGTGAAAGCTATTCTGTTATTGTTTTCAATTAACAAAAATATTAAATTATTCAACTTGGTTTCTTTGGTTTGGTTATCAGCTCTGTGGTCCATGTTCATCTGCAGGAGGCTCTCTCTATCATCGTATCACCATATCAGTCGTCGGCATCAAGATTGCTCAGTCCTGAATGTGTTGTCATTTGCTTTTTCGGTGTATTGAATCATTGGCGTCTGCTGGAGATTGTTCAATTTATTCATTCCACTTTTAACCTAAACTTAATTGCTTCTGTTATGATGCTATTACATCTTTGCTTATTTTGTTGTCAGAGATTGAAATGTCAAGAGTACTAGCAGAAGAAGAAACAACATATGTACAGGTTTGATATGATTTTCCCCTCTCTGATTTGTTTATTTTATTTCTCAAGTTGATGTAGGTTTTTGTTCTTTCAAGGTATTTGTTGTTAACTTTGAATAATAAGTTATTTGGTTGTATGGCAGGCTAAGAATTGTGAACCGGATGACACACCTGACGAGATTATTTCCATGGTTTAAACATATTTGCACCCAGTGGTGTTCTTCTTTGTGGTTGGACTCGAGTCCATTGATCATGGTTTGTAGGATGACCAAGCAAAGGAAATGCTTTTTCAACCTGTTAGACAATCTGTTCCTATAATAAATGAGGTAAGTAATTTCTAATGTGATTCAACTTTTGATTAAAAAAACTTATATAAGACAAACTAATTTAATTAACTGTATAATGATTCTTACAATGAAAAACAATAACCTGTCAATTATTTAATAAACTAAACATGTTTCTTGGTCTGAATTTAGTGATTCTTACATTTCAGTTAGCTTGCAGCATCTTTTTAATCATGTTCATGTTTGCACCTTCCAACTCCGAGTTCAAGGCTTTCCAAACACGAATATTTGTAGTCAGCTTTAAAAGGTAGATAACATAAAGCTTTGGTGTATTGTTGCTCCTTAAGTAATTAGAGTTAATCTCCATGTCAATGTATTTTGAAGAGAAACTGAGAATATTTGGTTATGTATGCAAACTGATTAGCAAGAAACATTTTTTTCATGGTGGAAACCAATTGTATGCGGCAATTTGTATTTGAAAAGTATCTATTTTCACATCTCATGCCTTTTGATAATTGAATTCATTAAATATGTTTGGGTATCTTTGAGAAGGAACATTAATTTTATGTTAAACTATCATGCTTAATTGTGCTAAATCCATGTTACATGTGATGTTTTGTATGACAGAAGCAGTACAATATTGAGGTGTACCCACTTTGTTTGAAGGCAACAAATAACTTATATGCATGCCTTTTTATCGGATTGGTATGTCATAAGGAACCATCATCTTTGGAAGATCTTGAGAATTTCCTGTAGTTTTTATTACCTGGTGGCTTCTTCTGCCTGCTTCGGACAAATTCTAAAAATTCAGGTGTTAGCTGAACGTGAGCAAAAAAATTCAAACTGAGGTGATAGAAATCCGGAAGGTGTTTTAAAATGTTTTGTATTCAATATTTAAATATGTTATTTTATTTGTTCAGAACGCATTTTTTATTTTTTATGTGCATTTTATTTATAGAGTATTTGAAATGAGATAAAATGCTATTAGTATTTTAATAATCCTTTGTTATTTAATTTTGTTATTAAAGGTTAATGTACAAATTTTTTTGACAAAATAATCTTTTTCGTCCCTTAACTTTGTCTCAGGGTCCAAATTGGTCCCTTAACTTTAAAAAGTGGCAAATTCGTCCCTTAACTTTTTAAATGGTGTCACGTTAATCCTTCCGTCTGATTCCGTTAGTCAAAGGTTGAAAAGAGATGCCACGTAATTCCAGGTGGACTTTAGGTGGGTGACGTGGAAATAAGGACATGTTCAAACAAATTGAAGTAGCTTTTCATCACCACCCACCTACGAAAACCAGTTTTTTCATAAGCATACATACATACACATCCTTAACACTATTTGATCAACTCCCTCTCTCATAAAAAAGAACTTCATTCATATATAACCATCAACCATCATAAGCTGAAGAAAAAAACCAAGACTTTATCCTCCATAACCAACATAAAACTTCACTCTTTCTCCTTCATAAACATCAAACAATAACTTACAAACCTCCATTTTTTCACCAAACGAACCTTACGACAATACCATTCTCACCACCTCAAAACAATTTCGGGACCGCCTGCAACGTCATCATCACGTCGGAGCTACAACAAAATTATTTCATCATTGTTTCTTCCACAAAAACACAACCAACAGTAACGCCTCCACATCTTCACGTCGACGTACACAACCGACACAGCTCCAACCACCAAACCGCATAACTTCGACATCTAAACAACACCGCAATCACTTCAGATCTGCGTTCGAACCACAACGACAACTTCATGTGAGTGACAAGCTAAACATGTGAGTGACTACGTTTGTATAGAAACCAGGTCATAACAGTCACACTAAGTATATGACTACCCTTCAGTTGACTACCCATTACCGTCCCCTGTTCGTCATCCAAAATATAACTACCCTTCATCCAAAACAAGAATGCCAAAAACAAGGTTGGTATTTATTCTTCTATAAATAATGGATAATATTTTTCATACTTGTTTTTACATGTTGTGTGCCATTTTTTTCGTTATCTGGTTCTGATTTCATGGGTGAGAAACTTATTTGTGGATGTTGGACTGTCAAGGGTGAGAAACTTATTTCAGGAAGCAAGGCAGCCTTTGTCACCTTACTGTTAACTATGTCTTTATTAATTGATAAGGCCATGTTTTGATGATTTAATATTATTAATTATTTACAAGTTATATAAATACGTCTAGCCTCCTCCACGATATAAAACCTGAAGACTGGCAAATTAGCCCAAGACCTGGCACCAGATTTGAAGATCTTACAATGGCAAATGGCCATAATTTATTTATCTAGTAAAATGCTATACAACATCCTTGCTGATGGTAGTAGTAGTACCATCTTCCAAGAAAGCTAACTCTGAAACCAAGGCAATATGATCGCTACCCCATTTCTGTATACACAGTTATGAAATGGAAAATTATACAACTAAATAATAAAACACATGTTTCAAGCAGCAGTGATAAGTAAAGAGAAGTCCATTTCAATTATGAGGACTTGTGATCCCCTTTTGAAACGATAACCTTATTACTACATCGACAATAAGAGCCTCTCGCTCAAATATGGGCAACATCATTATTATGGTATAAACCTACCAATCTGCTAACTTTCAAACAAAAACTAGAAACTTATTCTTACCTTAGTTGGGTATCCTTGGGAGCTTTCCATGACATGTTTAGGTATTGGAGCAAGAACTCTGGTTGTTTGCAGACCTTCAGATCGCCTATGAGAAAGATCAAGGGAAAAATGTGTATTGGATGAAAAATAAATGATGATTCTATATACATGTTAATCTCCGACATGCAATATAAATACACATAGACCACAACAACAAAAGGAAAAATAAGTCATGAACATGCATATAGATATGTGACAGAGAGTAGAAGCAAAGGTATATAATCATCATTTATTTTTCATCCAAAGGTACAGTGTGTATAGAATCAAAGGTACAGTGAAAATTGCTCCTTTAACTTCAATATCATAAAAGCCTCTTCAAGGGAACAAACTCCAGATGAAGAGACAGAGAGTAGAAGCAAAGGTACAGTGAAAATGGCGACAAGTTTAACTCAGTGCAACTAGCAAGTTTCTATCATAAGATGTGTGAGTGAAAGTTTTTGACATGTTTGACGTTGACAACGTAACAAACTAATTTAGGAGGTGAATTCTGAGATGGAAGGTGTCTGAATCTTAATTATATTGTTTTAGTTTTCTTTATTGGTGGAAAGTGGAAACTGATACTACAACAACGTAGCAGGGAGAATATGCTATGAAAGAAGAAGAAGATGTTTCAAATCCATGTCACCTGCCACGTAAGAAAGAATAAACAGACGTTTGAGCCAACTAACGGCAAGGACTACTTTGACACCTTTTTAAAAATTAAGGGATGAACTTGCCACTTTTTAAAGTTAAGGAACCAAACTGAACCTTGGGGTAAAGTTAAGGGACGAAAAAAGTTATTTTGCCAATTTTTTTTAATATTGTTTTTAATTAACAAAAATATTAAATTATTCAACTAATTTTAACGTTACTATAACTTCATTTCTAAAATGTAAATAATTATAAAACATTTTTTAATTTAAGAAATTTTGTCCCGTGCCTCGCACGGGTATACATACTAGTGTATATATATATATAGGGTCATGCTAATGCACACCTATGTAGGTGTGCATTAGCAACATACACCTTAGTGTATTTTTGTGTGGGGTCCACCAATTTTGAGTGAGACCCACATTAGAAAGATGAAGAAAAAAAATTAGAAAGAAAATAGATGTAGTGTATTTTTGTGTGGGGCCCACCAATTTTGGGTGTATGTTAGTATTTTCCATATATATATATATATATATATATATATATATATATATATATATATATATATATATATAAAAAGTGGATATCAACTTATTCAAAGAATAATTTTTTATTTTATTTTACTGTAAATCATAGCCTTTAAATTAAATTTAATTGTTTATTCATAAATGATTTCTAGATTTTAATAAAATTGTTTATTTCTTCTAAGTTTTAATGATAGATTATGGGTTTTAGTGACATATTTTAGAATCAATTATGAATATTCATCTTCTGCAATAATTTTAGTGAGATATTCTGAGTTGTAGTGACAAATTATGAATTTGTGACGGATTTTGAATTTTTGCCTCAAATCTTCATCTTTTATGATAATTTTAGAAACAAATTTTGATTTTCTATCATGAATCTCCCTTTTTCCCTTTTACGCGATGAACTTAGTGTCCTCTGTCTATCTCAATTCAATTTATTAGTATAAAGTGTTAAAAGCTACCATGTGGGCAGTAAACGTCTAACCTAAACCAAGTGTCTGCTTCATATAGTTTATTATACCAATTTTACAGTGTGTTAAGTACTATCATGACTTATTCATATAGCTTATTACACCAATTTGATGTATCAATTCATGATGTTAACCTAAGAAATTATTTTATTTAATATTTTTTTGAATTTTTAAAAGGTAAGCTTACCAGTTCAAATGATGTTAACCACATTACAGTATAATTTCTTACACCATGGCTGTCTACTCTTGGCCCGTCTTTTTAATCAAAGGTCTTGAACAGGTGTGTTGGAATTTCATCTGGACGAGAGATATTTGTAAAAGAAGCATGTTCACGGTGGCTTGGAAAAAGTGTTGTCAGCCTCTTAGATGTGGTGGTCTTGGGCTGAGATCGATTATGCGTCTTAACGAAGCTTTCAATTTAAGGCTTTGCTGGGAGATCTTTAGTAGTAGCAATGATTGGGCAGTTGTGCTGAGGAATAGAATTCTTAGGCCTACAGGGATTATTAAATATCATATCTTCTCATCTTTATGGTCTGGTGCTAAAACTGAATTGGAGAAGGTTCGATCCAATTCTCGCTGGATTATTGGTTCCGGCATTAATGTTCATTTCTGGCTCGATAATTGGTATGGCTAGCCGCTGATCAACTTCACATCCCTGAGTTTTCTAAAGTCCAAGGGCATTTCCGCTTGGAGCAAAGTCTCTGATTTTTGTCGTGACGGTTCTTGGACCTTCCCGAGTGATTGGTACATATGGTTCCCATTCATCTCTTCTTTTACTCCAGTTTTTTTTCCTGGATTGGATGACTGCCTTGTTTGGATCCCTTCTGATAACGGCGATCTCACGCTTAAGGACGCTTACGTTGCTACCTCTCCTGCTTCGGATTCAGTTGGCTGGGCTAAGGATATTTGGTGTGCTGATATCCCTCCGAGGCACTCCTTATTTTTTTGGAAGCTCATTTACAGGATGCTTCCAACGGACTGTCAGGTGATGCGTCGTGGTGTTTCGTTGGTCTCGCGTTGCTGCCTTTGTAATGCAGCTGTTGAAACTTTGGATCACCTCTTCATTCATTGTCCTTATGCGCATAGTATTTGGAACTGGATCAGGCACAAACTTAATTTCAGCAGGTTGTTTGTTTCTTTTGAGGAGCTTATCACGGCTTGTACGACCGACAAATCTGCACAGGTTGCTCTAATTTCCAAAGCTGCCTTAATTTTCTCCCTCTCGCAGATTTGGAAGGTGAGAAATGAGCTGAAGCACAACAATCACAAAATCTCCATTCGGAACTCCATGGACATGATTAGTAGGATGGTGAAAACGGCTAGCGATAATACCTCTAATTGCTCTCACATCTCTATTTCAGATTTTTCTCTCATAAAATCTTTTGGTGTCATCATTAGACCTCCCAGAGCGCCCAACATCATTGAGGTGGTTTGGTGCCCTCCCTCTGACGGATGGACTAAATGCAATTGCGATGGAACTTTTATATCCCCTTCGACTTCTGCTGGAGCTGGTGGTATTTTCAGAAATCATTTGAGTAATTTTATTTTGGGGTTTGCGGACATAGTCGAGCCCATTTCCTCTTGTTTTGCTGAAGTCTCTGCCGTTATCAGATATTTGAATATCACAATCCAAAAGGGTTGGAATAAGCTTTGGATTGAGACAGATTGTTTGTTGGTCGTCAAAGCCTACTCCAACCCCCTCTTGGTTCACTGGAAACTTAGACACACTTGGATTAATCTTATAGGTCATTTTTGTTAGTTCTTGGATTGGCTGGTATTTTGGTAAAACAAAGTATGTTCAATGTTGATGTCAAGGTGCTGATGTTGCAACATTGAGTCTTAACACTGGGCTGTGTTAAGTAGTTAAATTGCTGAAGTTGGATGTCTGATGTCACATGGTGATGTTGTGACATTAGATCTGCAGAATTAATAACATCAGGTTTGATGTTATTAGGGTTCGCGTGTTAGCTGGAATTGTGGAGAGCAAGCTGTCTCATTGGATGCGAATATCTTGGGATATATATTTTCTGCTGCAAAGGAGATCTGGTGCAGATTTGTAGGAGATTTAAAAGGTTGAAGATTTGAAAAGATTTTAGGAGAAAATCTGTTTTAAATATTCAGTTTTAAATAACAAATCTGGCGAGATTTTGTAGCAGGTCCAAGTCCAATTCAAGGAGCTATATAAAGTGCACCGGTACTAGAGAAAAGTAACGAAGAAGAGAGAGCTAAAGACTGATTGTCGTTTGTGTCTTCGTCTATGATTTGTAAACCATTCTAGTGTGAATCGGTATTAGTGTTTTGAGTTGTTCTTGATCAAAGCTGTGAAGCAGAATCAAGTAGGGATATTCAAAGTGTGTGATCTTTGAAGTGTTTTAGGGATTGAGTAGTGTTCTCATATCTAAGTGGTTTCTTAGGTAGAAAGTCACTAGTAGGAATTACATTTAGGAGACTGTCAACTGGGTTGTTGAGTCTGTAAATTAATTCTACAAGTAGTGAATTTCATCCCTGGCTTGGTAGCCCCCAGACGTAGGTAGTTAGACCGAACTGGGTGAACAATTCTTTGTGTTGCTTTGTTTCTGTTTTTGTTGTCCATTGTGCAGAGTGTGTTGTTGTGACATCGCACCTTAACATCACACGTCTGATACCAGAATTTCAATTGGTATCAGAGCAGGCATCCTGTCTGTCTCTGGGTGAGATCTAGGGAAGTTACTTTCTGGTGTAAAGATGGACAAAGAAGTTAGAGGATTCGTCAACAGACCCCCTATTTTGGATGGATCCAATTATGACTATTGGAAGCCAAGGATGACTACTTTCTTAAAATCCTTGGACAGCAGGGCATGGAAGGCCATTATTAAAGAATGGAAAGCACCTGTTGTGTGTGAAAAAGATGATGCTGGCAAAGATAAAGAAGACACCTCTAAGCCAAAGCCTGAAGAAGAATGGACCAAGGAAGAAGATGAGCTTGCCCTTGGAAATTCCAAAGCTCTAAATGCAATTTTCAATGGAGTGGATAAGAATATTTTCAGGTTAATCAATACCTGTGAAGTTGCTAAGGAAGCGTGGGATATTTTGAAGGCCACTCATGAAGGTACATCTAGAGTTAAAATGTCAAGACTTCAGATTTTAACATCAAAATTTGAAAGCCTGAAGATGAAGGAAGATGAGATTATTCATGACTTCCACATGAATGTTCTGGAGCTGGCTAATGCGTCCAGTGCTCTTGGTGAAAAAAGTCAGATGAAAAGCTTATAAGGAAGATCCTTAGGTCCCTCCCTAAGAAGTATAAGATGAAGGTAACTGCCATTGAAGAATCACAAGACATCAGCAAGATGAGAGTTGATGAGCTCATTGGATCTCTTCAAACTTTTGAGCTTGGGTTGAATGAGGAAGAACCAGAAAAGAAACCAAAGAGTATAGGCTTGGTGTCAAATGATCAAGAAGAAAAAGGAAAGAGCTCTGAGTCCCAGGAGGACCTATCTCAGGCCATAGTGATATTGGGAAGACAGTTCAACAAAGTGTTCAAGAGGATGAATAATAACTCCAGGCCTAATGTCAAGAACACATCTTCTGACATCAGCAGGTCAAAAGAGAAGGATGAAGAGAAAACTGCCCAAGATAAAGGAGTTCAGTGCTTTGAGTGTGAAGGGTATGGATATGTCAAGAAAGAGTGTCCCACCTTCTTGAAAAAGCAGAAGAAGGGCATGACAGTTTCCTGGTCTGATTCTGAGAGTGAAAGTGAAGGTGAGTCAGCAAAGCATGTTAGAGCTTTAATAGGAACTGTTGTTTCTGATGATGATTCTAGTGATGGAGAAATAACTTATGAGGAGTTAGCATCCACTTATCAAGAGCTGTGTTTAAAGAGTGCTGAGATTTGTCAAGAAAACAAGTGCCACAAGGAACAGATTGCTCAGCTTGAGAATGAAAAAGCTGATCTGGAAAATAAAGTTGTACTAGTTAAAGCTCACCTTGATCAGATGACCAAGTCTGTTAGGATGTTGAGCTGTGGTACAGACACACTTGATAAGATCCTTCAGACAGAAAAGATTGCTGGTGATAAGTCTAGTATAGGATATGTGGCAAGCACTTCAGGAGCAAAGGAGGAGGTGTCCCAACCAATGTCTCAAACAAAGAGACAGGATTCTACCCCTAAGAAGGTTGTTCAGCCTCAGAATGTTGAGAAAAAGGATGGTCCCCATCAGAGGAAGATGCAGCCTCAAGGAGCTAGTCAGTATATGTCTCCCCAATATCACAAGAGCATGCAAGCTGCAAGGTTGAAACAGAACATGTCACATCAAAGGTCTCAACATCAGGGAGACTGGTATGGATATGAATACAACAAGGCAGTGCCTCATTACTATGAAAGAAGGAAGCCTCATCACCATAGGAGACAGCCTAGAAGACAGCATCCTCAGTTCAGGAGACAGTCGACCTATGGTAAAAGACATCAGCATCATAGAAGAGAGACCAACTCTGGAAGGAGGAGACAACATTTTGGGTGGAAGCCACAGCAATATCATAATGGTAGAAGATATAACCAATTCAGAGATGACAGAGTTAGATGCTTCTATTGTGGAAGGTTTAGACATATGCAATACTCTTGTTTTAAATTGCATGGTTATCCACAATCTGCTCCTCAAAACAAACCAAGGGAAGTCAGACCTAAAGTTGCTAAACAATGGGTTCCTAAGGAGAAGGTGAAATGTCTTTTAGCCTACACCTCAGATAGCCAGGTTGATGAGGAGACATGGTACTTTGACAGTGGATGCTCAATGCACATGACTGGATCAAAGGAGCAGTTGGTGGAGTTCAATACCTGCACTGCAAATAAGGTTGTGTTTGGCAATGGAGAAAAAGGAGTAGTAGAAGGAAGTGGAAGAGTGAAGAATCTTGATGGTCTTACTCTTGATAGTGTGATCCTTGTCCAAGGTTTGAAGGCTAATCTGATTAACATAAGTCAGTTATGTGATGAAGGTTACAAAGTCAGCTATTCCAAGGATGAGTGTCTGGTGACAAACGGAAAGGATGAAGTGATCATGAAAGGAGTCAGGTCCAGAGATAATTGTTATCTGTGGATACCTATAGAAGTCAGCCCATCTATCGATGTTAAGACTGATGTTTTAGCATTAGATTGTGACATCAAGGGTGAAAGGCTGTTAGAGTTAAGTACTCTTAAGTTGAATCCCTTCAAAATTGTAAAAGGAAAGCTTATTTGGGGGGAGAAACTCATTGATTGGTCTTTAAAAATTACACAAAATCTGGCGCCTTATCTCAGACCCTCATTTCCTATTATAGCAAAATCACAATCCGTCAAAACTCATATCTCTCGTCTGTTCGTCTCCTTCAACAAGAAGAATCGTCTCAACCTATACTGTCTCAAAGGATCCATGTCAAAACAGACATCTTCTCCATCAAAAAGTTCATTGCGGAATAAAGCTAGGGTTTCTACAGATGAGTACTCTGAAGACGAAGCTCTGAATATATAACCCATCTCGGTAATGCTCCCAGAGTCAGGTAAACCTAGACCCTTTAAACTTGCTCCAAAAAGGGCCGCACCTACCTTTAAAGACACTAAAACAAAGAAGCTTGTTACGAGTGTCCTATTTAGTGATAAATCAACACATAGGTCATCCTCGTCTCAAACTGTGGTTGAAAGGGTAGATGTTGATAAGAGCATGGGGCAGATCGTTGATAAAATCTTTGAGAAAGGACTTCCTATTAAGGGTATATCTAGACCCCTGAGACAGATGGCTGCTGATCAGTGTGACATGCAATCTACTGATACAAATCTTCACAGATTAGTTGTCTCCGTAATCGAAGATGCTGAGAAGGAAGTTTAAGTTGATACTGAAGTAAGTAGTGGAGAAGATGATATTCATGGGGAAGGGGATGTTGAAGGGGATGTCAGAACATCGCATAGTAGGGATGCTGAGACTACTCCTGGAGGAGAAAAGAGTACTGATGTGATTAATGTTGATGACTTATCTGATGATGAAGTCATTGGAAAAGCAGTGCCTGGTCTGGCTAAGAGACTAAGGACAAGGAAAGAAAAGCAGGCTGAATCATCCCCAAAGAAGTCATCTGATGATAAGATGAAAAAAACTGTTGTTGGGCCAACAAAAGCTTGGAGTAAAGTGGAAGTAAATCCTAGAAAGAGGAAGGTTGTGGTGCATTCTGAGTCTGACTATGATGTTGAAGATGATGTTCATGACATCACTCAAGTCAGAAAGATCATTTTAAAAAGAATCTCTGATAAGGTCCCTGAAGTGCCAGTGGACAACATATCCTTTCATTATGCGAGCAGTGCTCCCTTGTGGAAGTTTGTATGCCAAAGGAGATTAGCTCTGGAAAGGGAGCTTGGAAAAGATGTCTTGGAGATGAAAGAAATTATGGACCTCATTCATGTTGCTGGACTGCTGAAGACTGTGACCAGATTCTCTAAGTGCTATAGTGGACTTGTTAAGGAATTTGTTGTCAACATCCCCATAGACATTTCTGACAATAGAAGTGTGAACTACATGAAGGTGTTTGTGAGGGGGCAGTGTATTGACTTCTCTCCTAGTACTATCAATAAATATCTGGGAAGAGATGAGCAAGAGGAGTGTGAGCTGGAAGCGACTGATAATGAAGTGTGTAGAGAAATCACTGCCACTCAAGTTAAGGTGTGGCCTCTGAAAAATAAATTGACAGCTAGCAAACTCAGTATCAAGTATGCTATTTTGCACAGAATTGGTGCTGCTAACTGGGTACCTACTAATCACAAAACCACCATAACTGTGGGATTAGGAAGGTTCATCTATGCCGTGGGGAAAAAGGTCAAGTTCAACTATGGAAGCTATATATTTGATCAAGTAGTGAAGCATGGAGCCACCAATGCTGTCAAAATGCCCATATCATTCCCTTCCCTTATCTGTGGAATGATCTTATATCAACATCCTGGAATCTTAACCAGTACAGAGGTAGCATGTAAGAGGGAGTTAGCTTTATCTTTGCATCCCAAACTGTTTTCTGGGAGTCATGTTCCAGACATTGTTACAACATCAAGTTCTGGGGTTAAGAAGGTTAGTACAAAATCTGAGCTGATTGAAGAATTGAAGGCAACCTGCAAGGATCTTGATATGGTTATCAGTACCAGCACTGTCAGGAAAATGAAGATTGAGCAAATGATCAAAGACTTGGAACAGGGGGAAGACAATGTGAATGGCGATACTGAGGATTCCGGGTCAGATGAAGGTGATGAAGATGCTGATGGTACCAGCTCGGATGAAGTCTGACTTCCATCTGCTGTTATTAGATAATAGTTTAGTTTTTTTGCTTTGCACTTACTATGCTGATTATGTAATTTGAATATTGTGTTGTTATATGCACTGGTTATGTTTTTCTTTCTATGATTTGTTTTGCCTGGTTGCTAACTGTGAGGATAACAATGAGAGCTAGGGTGTACTAACTGTAGTGAATAGGGCTTCTGATTGAAGCTTGTCTAATTGTGACTAAAAAGGGGGAGAAGTAGCCAAGGAAAGAAAGCATTGTCTAAAGGTGCTGTCAGCTGAGGTGCTGTCATGTCAAAGGAATATGCAGAAATTAAGGGGGAGTAATGAGTAATTACTGAATTCACTGAACTGTGTGATCAGCTGGCTCTGCTGGTTCATGATTGAGGGGGAGCAACATTGTTGAAAGTTGTTGCAATTGATTGATGGTGTTGCAGCAGAGTTTTTGTGATGCTGAAGTGGATTGAAGTGCTGCTTGGAGTTTAAAAATTTTTTGAAGTTTTTTTCCCGCTACTGAAGTCTCTGAAGGTGCAGAGATTGTTTTAGCCAAAATTAGCCAAAGGGGGAGATTGTTAGTTCTTGGATTGGCTGGAATTTTGGTAAAACAAAGTATGTTCAATGTTGATGTCAAGGTGCTGATGTTGCAACATTGAGTCTTAACACTGGGCTGTGTTAAGTAGTTAAATTGCTGAAGTTGGATGTCTGATGTCACATGGTGATGTTGTGACATTAGATCTGCAGAATTAATAACATCAGGTTTGATGTTATTAGGGTTTGCGTGTTAGCTGGAATTGTGGAGAGCAAGCTGTCTCATTGGATGCGAATATCTTGGGATAAATATTTTCTGCTGCAAAGGAGATCTGATGCAGATTTGTAGGAGATTTAAAAGGTTGAAGATTTGAAAAGATTTTAGGAGAAAATTTGTTTTAAATATTCAGTTTTAAATAACAAATCTAGCGAGATTTTGTAGCAGGTCCAAGTCCAATTCAAGGAGCTATATAAAGCGCATCGATACTAGAGAAAAGTAACGAAGAAGAGAGAGCTAAAGACTGATTGTCGTTTGTGTCTTCGTCTATGATTTGTAAACCATTCTAGTGTGAATCGGTATTAGTGTTTTGAGTTGTTCTTGATCAAAGCTGTGAAGCAGAATCAAGTAGGGATATTCAAAGTGTGTGATCTTTGAAGTGTTTTAGGGATTGAGTAGTGTTCTCATATCTAAGTGGTTTCTTAGGTAGAAAGTCACTAGTAGGAATTAAGTTTAGGAGATTGTCAACTGGGTTGTTGAGTCTGTAAATTAATTCTACAAGTAGTGAATTTCATCCCTGGCTTGGTAGCCCCCAGACGTAGGTAGTTAGACCGAACTGGGTGAACAATTCTTTGTGTTGCTTTGTTTCTGTTTTTGTTGTCCATTGTGCAGAGTGTGTTGTTGTGACATCGCACCTTAACATCACATGTCTGATACCAGAATTTCAATTTTACTAATTCTAACCTTATTATTTCTCATATTTTTAGAGAAGGTAACACTTGTGCGGACACGCTTGCAAATATTGTCCTTAGCACGAATTCTTCCATAGTTTTTTATTCCATTCCTTTAGGAATTCGGAATGATTTTGTAAAGAATATGTTAGGCATACATTTTTTTAGATTTAGTTCGTTATGATGGAGCTAACTTGATCCCCTTTTTGTACCTTTGGATCCTCTTCTTCTTTATATATTTTAATCTTATTCAAAAAAAAAAAAGTTTTTGATCCTCATAAATATAACGATTTTCATTTTTAGTCCCTTTAAAAATTTCCTTCAAATAATAGTTCCTCCAAAATTTTTCATCCATACAATCGGTTTCTGACATCAAATACAACTAACGAATGTTTACGTGGCAAGACAGATGAATTAATATTTTATTTATTTTCATGGAAATTAAAAAATTTAATCCACTTATCTTGCCACACAAGCATTTGTTAGTGGCATTTGACGCCAGAGATCAATTGTATAAATGAAAATTTTTGGAAGGACCATTGGTTAAATAAACTTTTTAGAGAAACTAAAAATAAAAGTCACTATATTTATGAGAACCCAAAATTTATTTAATCCTTTTTAAAATAAGTGGAGAATTGTTGTAAATTTTAATTTTATTTCAAAAGTTTTTAAATAAATTTTTTTCTCATAAATTTAAGTAAGAAATATGAAAAAATATTTTACAAAAAAATTATTATTATTTATTTTATTTATGAGTTATAACACATCTTGATATGTCAAATATTAACTTTATTCTCATTTTAACTTATTTAGTCCACCCCAGTATTCTCTCTTTCTCTTTGATTACTCCTCCTACTTTTATGAGAAGTAGACACTAAAAATTATAACTTGAGAAATCAAGTTTCATTCCTCCATTTTTTGTAATTTTTCTCTATGATTACATCTTTCTTTCGCATATTTAAGATAAATTTATTGTTGTTTTGTTACCTCAAATTCATATAAAAAAGAATTTGTTCAATTGAGAGATACTTGTGTTTGAGGCAGATAAATCTTTAATGATAGTCATATACACTTCTTTGAATCTAAACGATAGTTTATTATTTTACAGATTTAATCATTGATATTACAATTTTTACATTAATATTTATATAATCACTCTTGTGATTTTTCTTAATTCGGGTCCTCGAAAGTCCACTCGCTTTAATTTTTTATAAGAAAAATAATAGTAACTTGAAAACTAAAATCAAAATGAATCAAAAGATTGTCCACTATTGTAATTATAATGGAAATAATTATACAACTTAGATGAAAAAATTCAAAAAAAAAAAAAAATTCATATGAAGACATATGATATAATAAAGTAAAATACTACAAAAAAAAAAAAAAAGTGATAATGATGAAAAGCTTGGGAAACAAAAGACATATAAGAGAGAAGACCAAAATGGCTATGAAAAATCTCTGCCAATGATCAAATTAAAGAATTGATCTTACAATTAAAAAAGCATATTATATTATATTATTATCTAAACTTCCATACATGTTGTTCTTAAGTTTGTAGCTGGTTGAGAACTTGAACCAGAAAAATCAATGGAGAAAGTTGCACTATCTGATCCAGGAGTACTGCTTTCATGTGATTTCTTGTTCATATAGTATGGTGATGTGCTCATTGCCCTAAGTATGTACAAAGAAAATAAATTAGGTTAAGAAAATCAAATCACAAAACAATAGAAATTATAGAAGTAATATAACGCTATCATGTTAGCCAATTTGGTTATTGAGTTCAATTAAATTTTAAAATGTTCTATAAAATCGAAAATAAAAAAATTACATAATTTTTTTGATCAACTAGGTTTCCAACATACATAAATTTCATTAGATTGTTACCTTTCTTTTCGTTTCTCCAAAAACCGAGTCAATGATGCTTTTCGCGCTTGAGGCAAACATACTAAAAAAACAACAACAATTTGTTAATTATCCTCGCATCTTAGAAAAATGTTAACAACATACTATTTTTTAAATGAATTATTATCGGTTTGGATCTCTCTATTGGAAGATCCGGCCAAAACAAAATATCAAACATTAATATAAAAATCAAACACACAAAATGTACCTGATTGAATCATTTCTGTAGGGGAAGATCCTATAGAAGGAGCAACAATAGAAGATTCTAAATGGTTATTTAGGACATTTGAAGGTCCTAAAGATCTTAGAATTGTGATTTCATTGTTGCTATTTGAACCTCCCCTTAGTTGAGAATTTGCATGAGAAGTCATTGGAAGAGGACTTGGCAATGGTGATGGATAGGACTGACTTATAATGAAACCATCTTTTTTGGAAGGAATGGAGATTTCTGGCTGCTTTTTAGTCCCATTTCCAGCTAATAACATGATAGCCTTAGCCTATAAGTCACAAAAAGTAAAAATAAAATAATTATTTCACAAAAATGAAAGGACTAGTTTGAAATTAAAATAAGTGTAGGGTAAAAAAATTTACCTTCTCAGGAGATATATCATCATAAACACATACAGAACCACCATAAAAAATTGTCAACTGAGCAGGTATAGTACCATTGGATTTGGAGCAATTCCTATTCCTGTAAAAAAAATTAAACAAAAATTTCTTAATGTTCCATAAAAATTATTTTCTGTAATTCAAAAAATTAAAATTTTTCAAATGATTAAATTTATGATGTACCTTAAGTCAGTAGAGCCAACAATGGAACCTATTGATGGAAGAACAGATAGAGGTGTAGCAGCAGAGGATTTAGAACCGAAAGATTGCGATTTTATAACCGAATTAACCATGTTGATTCCTGTTGTAGCAAGATTTGATGGAAGAACAGAACACATTTGATTATTAGATTGGTTTGATGCTGAAAATGTTCTTGATTCTTGATTGTAAATTGTTTGTGCATCAGAAGATTGCATAGGATAAACTCCATGCTTGTTTCCTACTTGATTTCCTAGGGTAACATTTTCCTACAAAATACCATAAAATAGAAAAATATCAGTTAGAAAAAATATTACAATTCACCAAAAAAAAAAAAAATACAAAATACATAAATATAAATATAAAATATTTGTTCATAGTCCATTTAATATTTTTAATGTATTTGGACTCTCTTTTATAAAAATTGTTTAGATCAGATCGAATTTCAAATATTGGTTTTTCCAATCCAATCCAAACATCTTGCATATATTTTAATACTTGTTTTATTTTTTATTTATATGTTATATTAAGTTAATTTATTGTTTATTGATATTTAATTCATTTTAATATTATTTATTAGTTTAATTTATCTAATTATTTTTAATATTTCATAAATATAGTGGATCATTTATATTTGTTAATTTAGATTTTTAATATTTATATAATATATATTACTTTAAATCTATTATTTAATAATATTTTAATATAATTTATATTAATAAGGAAATTATAATTTTATAATTTTGATATTCAAAACCGATCTAAAAACTACCTGAAATTAGATTAAATTAGATTTTTCATTAGTTATTCAAAACCGAATTGACTATTGCAAATAATTTTATCTTTGAATTATATAAATTTTGTGTCTCAAAAACAATTCAAACCATATCACGATCATCCTAGTTAGACGAGTTTAGTCACTAGAGCTATGCAAAAATATCCGATTCTAGAAGCGCGAATTCAAACATACAACATCTCATTTATTCATCTTTTGGTAAAATTCTGAAGAAAAAAAAAACTATTGTTGAAAAGAACAAACAAACCTGTGTCACACCCAAGAAAGATTTCTGGTTAGATTCAAAAGAATCTTTAGTGGAAATAGTCATATATCCTGAAGAACCTATTGGATCCCCAACAACATTTCTTGACATATCTTCATGAGTGTTCTTGAAGGACAAGAATTGAGGAAGATTTGAAACCTTATTTGAAAATGACCACTGCATTCCTGAACTCCTAACTGCATACAATAGATTGATTATTTCCTCCTAAAACTAAGAAAAAACACAATGATTAAGATATTAATATTTATAAAAAAAACTACTAAGAAAAATGTGTTCTACCCCACCAAAATAAATAAATAAACTTTAGCAACAACAATGAAATATTATTAAAAAAATCTTACCTTAAAATTATTTAGAACATGCTCTGGCAGAACTTTCATCACAAGAAGCCATAATTTTTATTTTATTTTATTTTATTTCATATTGTATAATTATATTACATGTGACCTTGTTACTTTGTTATTTAGTTTATTGTTACCTAGGTAGTATCTAGCCTGGTACAAGGTATATAAATTTAAATTTAATAACAAAAGTAACAAGAAAAAAATAATATTGTAATTCTTTATGAAGCATGGTATTATTTAATCATAGTCCACCATATAATATAATTATATAATGTACTAAATGGTACTATTTATTAGTTTGCAATATTTTATGCTATATGACTTTGTTTTTATTAAAATGTATCTTTCTGTAAAACTTTAGTTTATGTAAACTTCTTCACAGCCAGCTTGTTACTACCATAAAAAAAATTATTTAATTCTCAAAGCTTTGCATGCATCATCAATTCCCATGTTAGACTTTATTTTAATTTTTTTTTTTGAGACTGATTTAATATTATAGTGATTTGTTTATACATTTATAATATTTTATATCCTTTTAATACAATCATTCACATGTCATGATCCAAGAATTTATATTAAAAAATATATATGATACAACATTTAAATATTTTACATCAATATTTTAATATTGCATCAAAATCAAGAAAAAGAAGGACTGCATTTTCAATTAAATATAAGAATAAAGAGCACTAGACAACCAAGAGCACGTTTTCAAACATAAGTTGTGTAAGCAACTATCTAAATAATGTATGTACTATCTATAATTTATTATTTATAAAAAAAAAACAAGAGAGGTGCCCACAAATTAATAATAAGCAGATTAATTGGTTTGAATGTCAACAACCATTTTCTTATTGGTGCATCTTACTTCCTCTCTTGTAAGATCGAAAACGCTTCATTTTCTTTCTTAGGAATCCCGATAGGATTCAACCCAAGGAGGATTAAAGGTTGGAACCCTATTATTGAGAAAATAAAAAGGAAACTGAATTCCTGGAGAGCTAGATCTTTGTCGTTGGCTAGGAGGGTCGTGCTTATCAACTCTGTTCTTTCTAGCTTGCCTACTTTTTGGTTCTCGTTTTACAAGGCCCCTAAGTCGATCCTTAAGAAGGTTGATTCAATTAGAAGTAATTTTCTTTGGGGAGGTGTAGAGGAGAAGAACAAAATACATTGAATAAGTTGGGACACCTGCTGCTCTCCTAAGTCGAAAGGCGGTCTTGGCATCAAAAAAATGGAAGAGTTCAACTTTGCTTTGTTAACTAAATGGAAGTGGTGGATTGTTGCTGACAAACCCGCTCTTTGGAAGGACTTTCTGGAGGCTAGATACAGAGCAATACAACACCATGTTTTATCAGACAATTTGGCGACTCTGTGTTCTTCTTCGCAGTGGTGGAAGGACCTCATGAACAGTGGGAAGACTCTTTCTAACAATAGTTTTTATTTTGCAGAAAAAACACTTTTTCAATTAGGAGATGGTTCCAATATCCCTTTCTGGTCTGCGAATTGGAGGAACGAGAAGATTATAGTTAAAGACTTTGCTGATCTATACAATATCAGCACGAACAAGGAAGTGTTCGTTAAAGATCTGGTAGTGGCTAGCTCAAACGGGTGGAACTGGAACTCCGTAGGTCTGCCCCCTTCGATTCAAACGGAGAATACAGTTAGAATTTTGGAACTGAAGAGTTACAGTTAGAATTTTGGAACTGAAGAG
The DNA here is from genome assembly GCA_022829125.1 of Lathyrus tuberosus. Lineage (NCBI taxonomy): Eukaryota > Viridiplantae > Streptophyta > Magnoliopsida > Fabales > Fabaceae > Lathyrus > Lathyrus tuberosus. The sequence goes on from JALAZF010000394.1 coordinate 5,899,903, forward strand.
TTTTATTGGTGATTCGATTCATGTTCAGGAAGGAGAGAAAGATTATGTTAGTTGGAAAGGCGAGGTGGACAAGTCTTTCTCGGTTAAGGAGGTATACAGTTTATTGGCGAACAATTCTCTGAGTTTAAGTTATCCTTATTCTAATCATTCTTCTCTATTAGCGTTTGATATATTATGGAAACTTAGAGCTGTCCCTAAACTGACTCACTTTGGGTGGAGAGTTTTATGGGGTAGGATCGCGGTCAAAACCGAATTAATTAGGAGAGGTGTCGATTTGAATCCAAACTGTGTTATTTGCGACCAGGAAGAAGAAGACGTCGGGCATCTTTGCTTTTCTTGTGCTCCGATCTTAGCAATTTGGGAAATAATCGGGGATTGGTGTGGATTCGGTAGCTTTTACGGGGGAAATAGAATTGATTTCTTTTTGGACTGGTGCGGTTTTGGTAATTCTTTTGAAGGGAACATGAAATTGGGAGTGATTTGGCTTATAACAGTGTGGAGCATCTGGTTATGCAGAAATCGGATAATTTTCAAAAACGAAAGTTTTAACTTGGACAATCTGTGTTGGGACATTAAAATTAGGACCTGGAAATGGTTAAAGGGGAGTGATATTTGTAAATTCAACTCTGATTTTTTAGCTTTTTGTATGAATCCTCTAAGAGAGTAGCTATGTTAGAGTTGGTTAGGAACTTCATTCTGATTCTTTTTTGTTTGTGTACTTTGTTTCTGAACACTTTTTGTGTTCATCTATTTTAATTTCAATGGCTTAAAGAAAAAAAAATAGTTTCAGATAATGTTTTATTATTTCTAGTTAGAAATATTAGATCTATTCTTATTCATCAGAACATTAGGAGGTAGAACTAGGATGAAGTGCGATTTTAGTTATACTTTTTTATGTATAAGCTTAAAAATAAATTTAAAAAAAAAAATCAAAAACATAAAGACATAAACTTATTCAAAATAATTATAAAAAATAGTTTAATATCAAAACCATTTATTCAAAATTTGAAATAAAATTCTAGTGACCTACATCTTTTTCTTTTTGACCCTATATCACACCACACTTTTGTTTTGATTGAATGGATGGCAATTAAATTCAAACTTATTATCCCATGGCCTATATATCAACTAGCTCAATGATTGTGGCTTTTCTCTTACAACAAGTTGCTATTCCCTACCACATAGTACATATCAAACATCAACTTTCAACCATAAATAGCATATGGATTTCAACCATAAATATCATACGGACCCAACCACATGTGCTAAATAAGATTTTTCTTGCATACAGAAGTAGTTGTAAGATAGATACTTTACCTTACACACATATTGAATAAAAATTAATTAAAATTATATAATATTTAATATTTAATATAAAAAATAATATTTTGTATATAATTAAAATTCAAAAGTCTATTTTATATTAATGAAAAATTATTTAAAACAAGAGAAAAAAGAATATGTACTGACAGTATAAAATATTTTTACACTGTCAACCAATCACAGACGTGTATCTCGCCAAATCACACGTTTAATTTTAAAATACTGATATGACATGGCAGAATATTATAATTCTATTAGATAATGGTGTAAAACTAGTTTACACTAACAGTGCACTACCTTTAATCTCTTAAAACAATAGAAGGTATCTCAAAATTATTTTATAATTGTAAAAATATTTTTATTTTATTTAATTTAGATAATTAGTGTTAGATATTTTAGTATAATAAAAATCTTGTAATTTAAAAAAAAATTGTATGAGAAATAATTTTTCATGTTATTTTTTTTTTAATTTTATCATCTTAAAAAAATCATATAAAAAATATAGAAAAAACTTAAAATTAATTTTTTTTATCAAAAAATTTATTTAAACTATTTTTCATTTAAATAAAAAAAATATAACAACCCGACACTATATATTGCATGGGAAGGTGCAAATTATAGAGCTAAAATGTCTTTTTTACTAGATAATACCTGAACAATCTTCAACATAATCTTATCCATTTAATGGAAAAAATTAATTGAAAAAAGAAAAAAAACACCAATAATAACAACTAGAATTTTCTAATGCAAAGTTCTCAGATTTCACATCACATAAGAGGTATTGGCCCAAAAAAATATAGAAAGTAAATAAATAAATGCAAAATTGTTACCTGGGTCTTTTGATTTGTTAGAAGCATCTTCTTTGATTGTAATCCATGGACCATTTTTGGAACTGAAGCCAAGAAATTCTCTCTCCATGTGGTGAAAAAAATCAGGTACCAAAAAATTTATAAGTTGCAGAGAGAAAGAGAGAAAAGGGAAGGGTTTGAGAGAGTAGAAGAAAGAAAGATATAAGAGAGAGAGAGAGAGAAGAAAAGAGAATATATAAAAATAGTAAAATGCAAGTTGAATATAATTAAAAGGCTCGTGTTGGTGAATAGAAACGTGAAATGAATGTGAACCGTTGGATGAAAAGATATTCGATTCTGTGAAAGAGTGATGGTTACCGGTTGAGACCACACAAGTTGGTTCTTTTTCTGACTGCTTTTGTTATTAATTTTACTTTTTAAGGTAAAAACTAAGTTTTAAGTTACTTGTCAATGTAAAAAAATATTATGTATATATTTAATTAGATTATTTTAAAGATTTAATAATAGTGTATTGTTAGTGTAAGAAAGTTTTGTATATATAATTAATTAAAATTCTTATATGTATTATGTTATTTCAGTATTTTAAAAATAAATGAGATTTATTCTGATACATGTCTCTCATTGGTTGACAGTGTAAAAACTTTTACACGGCCAATACATTTTCTTTTTTCTCTTATTTTAAAGTGTCAAATCATAATAATATTTTAAAAATAAAAATGTAATGTGGCGAGATACACGTCTATTATTTATTGACAGTGTAAAAATATTTTATAACGTCGGTGTATATTTTATTTCTCATAAACTAAACATCAAGTGGACTACGGATATATACTTATTTATATTTTAACTCAAATTTAAAACACTCTTTCATATTGTTACCAATAATTATTTTTAATAAGTGTGTTTTTTTAAATTTATGTTTGATATTCCTAACAAACAAAAGATTAATCCAAAATCACTAATTTTAATAATTTTTTTTCAAATTTATTCATATTCTTATTTTTATTTTTATTTTATTCCGCTCGGGATTTACATCAGTTACGGTGAATCTGCGAACTTCTCAACTAAAATTAAATAATTCAATTAATTATTTAAATTAGTTTATTTATGAATACACTGATTCACTTTATGATAATCTTTGATTCAAGTATTTGATTTGAGTTTTTTTAATTTGTGAATATGTTCATGAGTTATTAGTGATTTATTATTATTATTATTATTATTATTATTATTATTATTATTATTACTATTATTATTATTATTATTATTATTATTATTATTTTAAACAAAAAAATAAAATTAATATATGATTATAAATTACTATTTTGTCATATTTATTACCAATATCTAACTCATAATTTTATAGTATAATTTTAAAAATTAAATGTTGTTGTCTATTGAGTTTTGTATAATTTTAGTTGCTGGTATGAATAACCGAATTTCGTCCCTTTTGTCTTGAGCTGTTGGAGCAGCTTTTCAATTTAAGGTAGAAAGATTTATTGCTTTAAAGAAAAACTGAGGTGCTTGAAAGACAAATTGAGAATTTGGAATCAAGAGGTTTTTGACCTTATCAACTTGAAGGTGGATGAGTCTGAATTCTTTGGACTTACAAGTGGCTAAAATGGTGGAGATTGTTACGGTAGGATTTCACAAACTTTGCAGGAAAGGGGCTCTCATATTCTAAATTTTATTCTCTGATATTCTGATCTTTTTTATATTCTTTTATGGCAGTCGTTTTGCATTATGCATTTTTTTTAGTTAAACATCTCAGTATTCATTAACCATGCATTTTTAGTCTTCCATGACATTCTTGTTTTTTTTTTCTTTTATTATTATTATTATTATTATTTATTTATATAATTATTATATATTTTAGTTAAATAGTTATTTAGAGTTTACTTGGTTTATTTGTTCTTTTTAGTGTAGTTTATACTTTAATTAAGTTTTATTTTAATTTTAGTTAGTTTAATCCAGCTTATATTCTATTTTTTTATTTTAATTCCAATTTATTTAGTTTCTTTTCTAGTCATATTTCTTTTTTTAGTTAGAATATATTTTTCATTTAATTTGAGGTTAATTTAAGTCTGTTTAGGGTAAGATTTAATTTTTAGTAATTGTCTTTTATTTCTTATTTACAAAAAGTTATTATTACAATGAAAAATATAAAAATACAAAAAAAAAAAGAAATTCATTGAAGCCAATTCCAAATTACACCCAAATACAACTTGCAACCAAATCATCTTCAGCTAGACTACACTCCAAGACTTACTCCCACCGTCCCAAACGTACAAATACAGCTCATCCAGACAATCCTTACACCAAAACAAAACGGTTGCCAACCTGCAACTTTATGCTACTCTGCTCCTTACCTTGTGCCTTATGCTCTCTGCAACACTCTGCTTTCATTACATACATGAGCCCTGCATTTGAAAATAACTAGTCCATAACACAGCAACCAAGGGGGATGTACTGCTAAGTTGAATGATTTTTTTTTTTTTGAATTTGAATAAAAGGAGACGAGGCGGTATGAAATAGGAGAGGGGGGGTAACATTTACCAATTCAAAAACGACACACTCACACAACAATAACTTTATCACAAACCTTTGCCTCCCATCACCAACTTTGAACTCATCAAACACTCAGCCACCATCCCTCGCCAGTTTCCATAATCCTTACACCAATTCCTTCCCATAGCAACCTTCGTCATCAACATTCAAAACCAGCTCACCACTTTGACCACAACCTCATAACTATTTCCGACCCACTCTCATACTCAACAACCTGCATAACCTACAACATTCCAAATTCACTACACATACAATCTCACCATTTCCCTTTAACATCAACCGCCCACTTTTAGCTTGCACCCTCTATTCCATTTTTAATCACCAATCAGACCTTCAACAGACTTTAAACTCCCTCTGTCCGATACCGATTCAACAATTCTATCACTATCCTTCAACAACACTTCCAAACCCATCACTGAACCGTGAAACAACAACATCTTTCACTTTCATTACCATCTGCGAAAACCGAAACCGCCGGTACAACAACTGCGAAACACCACCACCACGTGAAGGAACAGAGAACGAGAGAAATAGATCGCGGCTCGAGAGGTCTTGTGAGTCGATCGTGAGCCATTGAGAGATTGAGTCGTGATCGAGGAGAGCACATACGCGAGAGAAGCGAGAGAGACGGAGCGAACGGAAAGACGCGAAGAAAGGTTGGATCTGTCGTCTCATGCTTCATAATTAGTTTTGTTTTTGCGATTGGATTAGGATGATGATGCCCTGTTTCTGTCCAAGGTCATGCGTTTTGTTGCTGAAGTTTGAGTAATGTAGCCGTGTGTGTGTGTTCCCATTGGTTTTAGGTTTCTAATTGATGTATCCAATTTGTGGCAACTTAGGTCAAAATAACCCGAGCCATTTTCTGCTAGGTTTGGGCCAGGGTGGTCCGATCTAGAAAGCTTTATTAAGGATTTTCTTTCTAACCCAGCATTGTTTAACTAACTTGTTTTAGGATTTAGGTTAATTAGACTTAGTTTTAGTTCTAATTAGGTTTTAACTAATTTAATAAAATAGCTATTAGTTAGAAATCAGTTTATTTAGTAATTAATTAGATTTTTTAGTCTCAATTAGAATTTTAGCTAGGTTTTAACTTACTAGCTTTAACATTCAATTTTAGAACTAGTATAGATTTAGAATTAGTATTTGTGCTTTAAGTTAGTTAATCAATTTTATTTAGTTAGAATTAACTTAATTATTTATTAGTTTTTTTTAGATATTAATCCTTTGGATTTTTTGTTTTGTTTAAGTTAATCTTGACATTTTGCTTTAATCAATTCCTGATATTCATTCTGAATTTAATTCTCTTCATTTTTTGACTGTGATTAATACTTGATCCATGATGCCTATTCTTTTATGATTTATCTGATTACTACATTCCAAAGAAAAGGACCCTATAGTTGACTGTCATGTCATTTAGGATAGCCTTGTCCATCATTCCCTTATCTCGCGTCGCCGTGCGATCGAGACTTGCCTTTCTTTTTTAACCTAACCTTAGGTTTGGAGTCGCCACACTCCACGTAGTTGTCTTGCTGTCAGACCCTAATTTCCCTTGGAACCTTGACCACAGTCAAGAGTTCTTCACCCCCATTGAGGGGAACTACGGACGCTCTGATTTCTCAAGTTCATCTTGAGAATACATAGGCATAGGATTGCGAGATCCTAGCGAGCCACCTTTTCTTTTTTCTACCTTTTTCTTTTTCCACCTTTTCTTTTTTCAACCTTTTCTTTTTACACCCTTTTACCCCGTAGTGAGGGGAACTACGAATGCTCTGATTCCATTCCCGTCAGGATACGTAGGCACGGGATGCGATGTCTTGGCGAGCATACTTTAGTGTACATTTCCTTTAGCAAGCAACTTTATCATAACACAAATACTAACAAAAGGTTCCTGTAGAGTACTATAGATACTTAGGATGCAAACACCTTCCCTAGGTATAACCAAACCCCGAACCTTAGATCTCTTGCATTGCAATTAGGGCTTTCGATCTATACCCTTTCCTTTGGATAAATCAAATACCGGTGGTGAATTATGTTTTGTGATTCAAGTTAATTAATAGCTTGATATCCGATTCTCACCGCAACAGAAATGGCGACTTCACTGGGGAACATTCCCCTAAGAGGGTTAAGCCTATCTTATTTGTATCTGTGTTCTCTTACATGTTTCCTTACTTGTATATCTGTACATATTTATATCTTTATATATACCTGTTGTGCTTGGGTTTTTCTGTGTGAAGGGTTGTTACTTTGAGTGGTGAGGATAAGTCCTAACCCGGACTTGAGCGTACGCTTATGATAGGATAGTGGATATAGTCAAAGAGACTTCGAGGGAGTAATCCCAAAGGAGTTGACTTGAGATTCCACACTCAGTTGAGGCCCTCTTGAGGGTGGTATATATTGAACGAGCAATCGTGAATGCGTTGCCACTTTCGACCTAGGTGCCTGTGATGTTGATGACCTTTAGTTACCCTATTACCCCCACTTGGCCTCTTAGGACGTAGTGCGATGACTATGAGGGAGTAATCCCAAATGGTTGATACGCGATACTACACTTAGACGAGACTCTCTTGAGAATATTATTGACTACCAAGTAATTGGGAAATCGATAATATCCGAAAGATGGGTTGTCGACTCTGGGAACTTATTAGAACCCTGTTCTACGGATACATGAACCTTAGTACACACCCTGTGGTTGGTTCCTTACCCAGACCCCATGTTGTGATCTCTAACCCTTGATCCTGTTGCATGTGTTTTGCATTCTGTTTGCATCGCGTTGCATATCATTTGCATCTTTGCATGATTCATTGCATATGTCTATCTGTCCAGTTACTCATCTCCGGCTGTCTCTATATTCCAGATTCTATCTGTGAGTCGTCAAGTTGATGCCTCGACACCGATACCAGACTAGAGCTGACTACAGACGCAAGATGTTAGAGCAAGAGGTACACAATGCTGAGATCCGAATGGAGATCGACGACCTCAAGTCAAGTGTGACCAAACTCACTGAAATGCTTCAAGTTTTGATTGCTAGAGGAGAGCCTCCCCAAAGGACAGTCATCCAGGAAGTTTCAAGCGATGGTCCTCCACCGGTTCAAATGCCACTTTCAACTTGGCAAGGATTTGGTTTACCACACAACTACTCTCTACCGATTGCATCTACTGCTAAGGTTAGTTAGATTGTCAGACCGACATTTCGAGCTCCTGTTTTTGCCGAGCTTAGACCTGTGGTTCATGCTACTCCACGACCAGCTCAAGCTCCCCAACGTCCGGTTGCAGGACAAAACCAGTACCGTAATAGAAATCATTTTGATCCTATTCCCATAAAGTATACTGAACTGTATCCTGGTCTGGTTGAGCAAGGTTTGATTACCACAAGGCCTATGCCTCCTCCTCCAAATCCTCTTCCAGCTGGCTATAGGGCTGATCTTCATTGTGAATACCATCAAGGTGGCGCATGCCATAATTTGGAAGGTTGCTTTGCGTTGAAGGCTAGAGTACAAGAGCTGATGAGAAACAAAATCCTCTCCTTTAAGGACAATCCCAATGTCCAGGGTAACCCTCTGCCAGGGCACGCCAAGTGAAGCTTCAGTCGACTTCAGCTCAACTACTTCTTAAAGACATGACAACTCATCCTTGTGTTTGATTAGTCACTAGGCCTTATTTCTGTTGTTTGCATATTCCTTATTTTGTAATGGTTGTTTGCCTTCAAACTATGTTTGTACTTTCAAAATTAATGAAATGAGCATTGTAACTTTTGATTCAATTCATTTTGTCTGTTATTTACATCTTTATGCTGTCTTTTGCAAAATATCTTATCACTTTTCCATTTTCTTTTTTATTATGCAAAGATTGGAGGGAGGGTGATGATACGTTATACCCATAATTGTTGTTGGTATGCTTTCAGATCAAACTTTGCTGACGATGTAAGACATTGTTTCAATTCTCAAACACTGGAGACATAAGGAAGATAATCCCTTGTCAACCCCTTTGAGCCTAGAAGTAGGAGTTTCTTTCTTTACAAAAAACCCGCAATCTTAACCTTGGGATGGGTAGTTCTCAGTTAACTTGGTTGCACGTTCATGCAAGACACCTTTCATATAAAGGTCGCAACCACAAATTTTCCTTCGCACACAGCAAGCAAGTGTCGAAGATTCCATTCAAGTCAAATGCCAATGATGGTTCACCGTAATCATTAAGCTGGTTAGTCACTTTCCTTACCCAAAGAATGAGCTGAGTCCCTTGCAAGGCAAAAGCTAAGAAAGATGGGAAGCTCATGACCTTGCCTTATACAAAAAGGTTTGTTTGACAACCAAAAAGAGGAAATCCTTAAATCCTTATCCTGAAAGTCCTTAATGGAAAATAGTTTGGTAAGGAAGTAGTGACCACCCTTTCAAGTCCATTGAATTTTGAACCATCATCATTACTATCATCAGTGCAATTCCTAACCTATGGGAGCCTGAGTGCATAATTTGAGTTAACTAAGCATAGGACTGAAGTTCATCACGTAGATTGGGTGAGTACAAATAAACTTTGAGCCTTTATCCTTTATTTCTTAAACCGTGAACCAGACCACATTATAACCCTCAAAAGACCTAACTGAAGCAATGTTATTTTGAAAGCATACCACAACAAGGTTGTGTAAACTGACTCCAAAAGATCTTTGCGGATCATCTGTTTTGGCATCACACCTTTTGCTTAAACTTTTCACTTTAATGTCTTGAACCACCGTGTTCTGACTAATGACTCATATACTTTACATCTTTCAAAAATGATTGATTTCAAAAGTTGCATGAACTCTGCATTTACTATGTTTGTATGAACATTTTTGTTTGCAAACTGGCTTTCCTCTTAAGGAATTTTCAAACATTTGAAAAACTTGGTCAGTGATACAATTTGGGGCAAGTTCCTTCCATATCCTGTTGAGAATCAGTTCAAGATTTGTGGTTTAATGACGGCTTCTCAGAACTGGTTTATCCAGAAGACCTTTCAAGACTCAGACTGGGGTAAGCTTTCTAAGAGCACCATGAAACGGTCATTTCCATAATCAATCAAGCTGAAGCAATGATCAGCTCATCTATAATAATCAGCTAGTCTGGGGAAGTTTACCTGAAGAATCCCCAAGCAATTCTTTATCCTTCCTACAAGGATCATCAATTTGGATACAGTTTACCAGTGTGGCAATGATGTGCTCAGCAGTAGCATCTCTAGTCCCAAGCAGAATGACAGTGATCTCCGTGTTGAGGAATCGACCTTTCAGTATTGTCTTCTCCACAAAAGAGTTAAGACGTGTCGTCGACATCTATATTTGCATCTGCATTTGATCATATATCATCTGCATAATTTATACCATATACATAGCATGAGTGTTTCATCTATATTTGCATTTCTCCCGAGGTCGTGTTGTTATCCACGTCTTACCTTGTGGTCAAAGTCCAACTCACGTGGCACCTACCAAACAGGTATTGTCGTGTCTATTTGACGTTCTTCCAGATATGACCTTTCTTATCCGATTGTTTTTCCAGATATGTTTGTTCCTCTTTTGTATCCAATGCCGTTCTTGGATGTCGTTTATCTCTCTCTTTCTGATGTTTTTCCAGATTGAGTCCTTTATTCTGATGTTTTTCCAGAACATATCTGATGTTTTTCCAGATAGTCCTTTGTAATTCTGATGTTTTTCCATAATCTATCCGAGGTTTGTCTCTCTCTTTCTGATGTTTTTCCAGATTGAGTCTTTTGTTCTGATGTTTTTCTAGAACTTATCTGATGTTTTTCCAGATATTTTGCTTTGTTATTCTGATGCTTTTCCGGAACGACATTGCTTTTTACCATCTGATGCCTTTTCGGATGTGTCCCTTTTTCTGATGTTTTTCCTATTGAGTCTTTTGTTCTGATGTTCTTCCAGAACCTATCTGATGTTTTTCCAGATAGTCCTTTGTAATTATGACGCTTTTCCAGAATTTCATTTCTTTTACCATCTGATGCTCTTCCGGATGTGTTTCTCTTTTTGATGTTCTTCCAGATTAAGTCTTATATTAGCCCTTTGTGATTCTGACGTTTTTCCGGAATGACATTGCTTTAGCCATCTGATGCTCTTCCGGATGTGCCTTTCTCTTTCTGATGTTTTTCCAGATTGAGTCTTTTGTTCTGATGTTTTTCCAGAACCTATCTGATGTTTTTCCAGATATTTCGCTTTGTTTATTCTGACGCTTTTCTGGAATGACATTGCTTTTTTTCATCTGATGCTTTTTCGGATGTGTCTCTCTTTCTGATGTTTTTCCAGATTGAGTCTTTTATTCCGATGTTCTTCCAGAACCTATCTGATGTTTTTCCAGATATTTTGCTTTGTTTATTCTGACGCTTTTCCAGAATGACATTGCTTTTTTTCATCTGATGCTTTTCCGGATGTGTCTCTCTTTCTGATGTTTTTCCAGATTGAGTTTTTTGTTCTGATGTTCTTCCATAACTTATCTGATGTTTTTCCAGATATTCGCTTTGTTTATTCTGATGCTTTTTCGGAATGACATTGCTTTTAGCATCTGATGCTCTTTCGGATGTGCCTTTCTCTTTCTGATGTTTTTTCAGATTGAGTCTTTTGTTCTGATGATTTTCCAGAACATGTTTGATGCTTTTCCAGATATTTCCGTTGTATTCTAATACCCTTCCAGATTTTGTTTCACTCCCCAATGAGTTTTCAGCTATTTACCTTTGTAATTCTGATGCTTTTCCAGAATGACATTGCTTTTACCATCTGATGCTCTTCCGGATGTGTCCCTCTTTCTGATGTTCTTCCAGATTGAGTCTTTGCTCCTGATGTTTTTCCAGAGCCCCTTTGTGTCTATCTGATGCTTTTCCGGATATGACCTTGTTTACCTGATGATCTTCCAGATATATTGTTGCTTATCTGATGCTCTTCCGGATATGTCTTCAAAATCTTTTCCCGTACATTTAATGCTCTTCTAAATGTTTCGGATGTATCTTCAGATCTTTGTCCTCATCTAATGCACTTCTAGATGTCTTCAATTTATTTCTGACTTTGGTTAACAGTCGCTGAATATTTTCAAGTCTGTTTCCATCCTCCTTCCAATGCTTTTCTAGATGCGTGCCGGAGTTTATTCGATGTTTTTCCGAATATCTATGATGTTTCCCGGAGTTTATTCAATGCTCTTCTAAATGTCTCCGTTGTCTGTTATTTTTCCAGAGTTTATTCAATGTTATTCTGAATACCTTAGATGTTTGCTTGAATGTCCCTCATTGTATTTCCCAAGTTTTTCTCCTCACCTCATTCAGTGATCTTCTGAATGTTGTGACTCTTTTCCATCCAGTTCCATTCGTGTGATTGTTGATTCCCCAGTGGAAACCGTCTTTCCAGTTCTACTTCCATTGAGGATCTTGTGTTATCTTTGCTTCTAAGGTGTCAGCCGGTCACGCTTGAACCAGTTGGTCTCATCACTTTAGATTTCCCTCTAGTTTTATTTTAGTTTCCCCAGTGTTGTTGTCATCCCTAGTGAAAGATTGCTCATTGTGTGGACTTTGTCCTCGTCTGCTTTCATTTTCGTCTGCATTTTGCATTTACCACTCCATCATTTTCATAATACTAGAGTTCATAGCATGTCAGCATGTCAGTGCATCTAAGGGCAAAATTTTCGGTTATCTGTATTTAAATACCTTTCACCATGATTTCGCAAGAATTATCATCACTCACGTCATGCGGTGAAGTTATTTAAATAGGGGCAACTGTTATACCCCAAATTTTACCCTCAGATATTCTGATCTTTTTCATATCATTTTACGTCAGCCATTTTGCACTTTTTTTAGTTAAGCATCTCAGTATTCATTAACCATGCATTTTTAGTCTTCCATGACATTCTTGTTCTTTTTTTTTCTTTCTTTTTTATTATTATTATTATTATTATTATTTATTTATTTATATAATTATTATATATTTTAGGTAAATAGTTATTTAGAGTTTACCTGGTTTATTTGTTCTTTTTAGTGTAGTTTATACTTTAATTAGGTTTTATTTTAATTTTAGTTAGTTTAATTCAGCTTATATTCTATTTTATTATTTTAATTCCAATTTATTTAGTTTCTTTTCTATTCATATTTCTTTTTTTAGTTAGAATATATTTTTCATTTAATTTGAGGTTAATTTAAGTCTGGTAAGATTTAATTTTTAGTAATTGTCTTTTATTTCTTATTTACAAAAAGTTATTATTACAATGAAAAATATAAAAATACAAAAAAAAAAAAGGAAATTCATTGAAGCCAATTCCAAATTACACCCAAATACAACTTGCAACCAAACCATCTTCAGCTAGACTACACTCCAAGACTTACTCCCACCGTCCCAAACGTACAGATACAGTTCATCCAGACAATCCTTACACCAAAACAAAATTGTTGCCAACCTGCAACTTTATGCTACCCTGCTCCTTACCTTGTGCCTTATGCTCTCTGCAACACTCTGCTTTCATTACAGACATGAGCCCTGCATTTGAAAACAACTAGTCCATAACACAGCAACCAAGAGGGATGTACTGCTAAGTTGAATGATTTTTTTTTAATTTGAATAAAAGGAGAGGAGGCGGTAAGAAATAGGAGAGGGGGGTAACATTTACCAATTCAAAAACGACACACTCACACAACAATACCTTTATCATAAACCTTTGCCTCCCATCGCCAACTTTGAACTCATCAAACACTCAGCCACCATCCCTCGTCAGTTTCCATAATCCTTACTCCAATTCCTTCCCATAGCAACCTTCATCATCAACATTCAAAACCAACTCACCACTTTGACCACAACCTCATAACTGTTTCCGACCCACTCTCATACTCAACAGCCTGCATAACCTACAACATTCCAAATTCACTACACATACAATCTTACCATTTCCCTTTAACATCAACCACCCACTTTCAGCTTGCACCCTCTATTCCATTTTTAATCACCAATCAGACCTTTAACAGACTTCAAACTCCCCATGTCAGACACCAATTCAACAATTCTATCACCATTCTTCAACAACACTTCCAAACCCATCACTGAACCGTGAAACAACAACATCTTTCACTTTCATTACCATCTGCGAAAACCGAAACCGTCGGTACGACAACTGCAAAACACCACCACCACGTGAAGGAACAGAGAACGAGAGAAATAAATCGCGGCTCGAGAGGTCTTGTGATTCGATCGTGAGCCATTGAGAGATTGATTCGTGATCGAGGAGAGCACAGACGCGAGAGAAGCGAGAGAGACGGAGCGAACGGAAAGACGCGAAGAAAGGTTGGATCTGTCGTCTCATGCTTCATAATTAGTTTTGTTTTTGCGATTGGATTAGGATGATGGTGCCCTGTTTCTGTCCAAGGTCATGCGTTTTGTTGCTGAAGTTTGAGTAGTGTAACCGTGTGTGTGTTCCCTTTGGTTTTAGGTTTCTAACTGATGTATCCAATTTGTGGCAACTTGGGTCAAAATAACCCGCGCCATTTTCTGCTAGGTTTTGGCCAGGGTGGTCCAATCTAGAAAGCTTTATTAAGGCTTTTCTTTCTAACCCAATATTGTTTAACTAACTTGTTTTAGGATTTAGGTTAATTAGACTTAGTTTTAGTTCTAATTAGGTTTTAACTAATTTAATAAAATAGCTATTAGTTAGAAATCAGTTTATTTAGTAATTAATTAGATTTTTTATTCTCAATTAGAATTTTAGCTAGGTTTTAACTTATTAGCTTTAGCATTCAATTTTAGAACTAGTGTAGATTTAGAATTAGTATTTGTGCTTTAAGTTAGTTAATCAATTTTATTTAGTTAGAATTAACTTAATTATTTATTAGTTTTTTTTAGATATTAATCCTTTGGATTTTTTGTTTTGTTTAAGTTAATCTTGACATTTTGCTTTAATCAATTCCTGATATTCATTCTGAATTTAATTCTCTTCGTTTTTTGACTGTGATTAATACTTGATCCGTGATGCCTATTCTTTTATGATTTATCTGATTACTACATTCCAAAGGAAATGACCCTATAGTTGACTGTCATGTCATTTAGGATAGCCTTGTCCATCATTCCCCTATCTCGCGTCGCCGTGCGATCGAGACTTGACTTCCTTTTTTAACCTAACCTTAGGTTTGGAGTCGCAACACTCCACGTAGGTTTCTTGTTGTCAGACCCTACTTTCCCTTGTAACCTTAACCACAGTCAAGAGTTCTTCACCCCCATTGAGGGGAACTACGGACGCTCTGATTTCTCAAGTTCATCTTGAGAATACGTAGGCATAGGATTACGAGATCCTAGCGAGCCACCTTTTCTTTTTTCTACCTTTTTCTTTTTCCACCTTTTCTTTTTTCAACCTTTTCTTTTTACGCCCTTTTACCCCGTAGTGAGGGGAACTACGAATGCTCTGATTCAATTCCCGTCAGGATACGTAGGCACGAGATGCGATGTCTTGGCGAGCATACTTTAGTGTACATACCCTTAGGTATTTTCCTTAGCACATTTCCTTTAGCAAGCAACTTTATCATAACACAAATACTAGCAAGAGGTTCCTGTAGAGTACTACAGATACTTAGGATGCTAACACCTTCCCTAGGTATAACCAACCCCGAAACCTTAGATCTCTTGCAATGCTTTGCATTGCAATTAGGGCTTTCGATCTTTACCCTTTCCTTTGGATAAATCAAAGACCGGTGGTGAATTATGTTTTGTGATTCAAGTTAATTAATAGCTTGATATCCGATTCTCACCGCAACAGGTGCAGAGAGGCAACTTGCAGGGTTTGGCAAACTTTGCATTCGAAGGAATCAATTCTTAGAGAAAAATCTAGAGTGAGATGGATTCATGAGGGGGATTCTAATTCTAAATACTTTGGCACGGTGATGAAAAGAAACTATCGTCGTTATGGTATTGTTGAGTTACAGTCAAATAGGGACCTGTTAAACAAAGTTGAGGAAGTCAAATATGAAATCTTCAACTTTTTCAGTCATATTTTCAGAGAGGCATAAATGCATCAGTCATTTCTTCAAGGGGTGAATTTTAATCGTTTGACATAGGTTGATATTGGTTTGTTAGAGGAACCTTTTTCGATGGAAGAAGTGCAAGAAGCAATTTGGGATTCTAGTAGCGATAAGAGTCCTGGGCCCGACGGTTTCAATATGGGTTTTTTTCAAAAAGTGTTGGGAAATAATCGAAGTTGATCTTCTCAACTGTGTTGCAGAATTTCATTCGAATATAGTTCTTCCTAAAGCTACCACGACCGTATTTATCGTTTTTATTCCTAAAACGTGTTATCCTCAAGGTTTAAAGGAATATCGCCCTATTTGTCTTATAGGCAGTGTGTACCGTATTTTGGTGAAGGTGCTGGCAGGTAGAATTCAGAAGGTTATGGATAGGTTAATTTCAAAATATCAGTCTACATTCATACAGGGTAGACAAATGCTTGATGGAATTCTTGTTAATAATGAGGTAGTAGATTTTGCAAAGAGAAAGAAGGAGTGTTTGTTGTTGAAGGTCGATTTTGAGAAGGCATACGATTGTGTAGCGTGGGATTATTTGAGTTACATAATGAGAAAAATGGGATTCGGTAGTAAGTAGATGAAGTGGATGGAAGCTTGTGTTTTTTTGGTTCTTTGTCGATTCTGGTAAATGGCAGCCCAACGAAAGACTTCATGACGGAAAGAGGTTTGCGTCAAAGCGATCCTTTGTCGCCTTTTTTGTTTTTGCTAGATGTTGAAGGTCTGTTTGGTTTAATGCAGAATGCTATTTCTCATCATACTTTTCAGCATTTCAAATTCTTAAATTACGTAAGCTTTAACTTATTACAATTTGCGAAACTAAAAAATTCGCCTTTAGTTACTGAATTAGTGACTGGAAAATTTTGGTCACTCTAGTGACCGAATTAGCCACCAAGATTAGACATCTTGTTAGTAAAATTTTAAAAGTCACTAAATCGGTCAGTAAATAAAATTAGCCACCGAATTAGCGACTGATATTTTGTGACCATAATTTTTCAGTCTCAAATATTCGTTTTTAAATAAATTAATTCATTAAAATATTCAGTGACTGAAATTTCGGCCACTAATTTTTTTTTTTCATTATTAAGTTGCTTCCCTCCCAATTTTCTCCTATTATTTATTTTTTTAATTTTTTAGTCAAAATTTTACATTTTTATTGTTTTAACAAATAAAACATATATTTATATAAATAATTAACTCATACAAATTTATTAATTAAGATAAAATATAATTTTAATGACAATTAGTGTAAGAATCTTTTTAAATAGTATTTGAAAGTTGTATTTCATTAATAATATATACATTTCAAATGTAAATTATGCAACAAAAACCAAATAGCTTAGTGGACACCCACAAGTCTCATAAAGGAAAGTGTATTGGTTCGATTTCTACTAGAGGCAAAACTTTTGTTTTATTTTAAGTTTTTTAAACAATTGAAAATGATCACTAAAATTGGTCACTAATTTCAGTTGCTAAAATCGGTCACTAATTACGGTCACTATAGGAGGGCGAGTGACACTTGTTAATTCGGTGCTTAATTAGATTCTAATGTATACTTTATCTTTCTACAAGACTCCTAAAAGTGTCATTCAAGAAATAATACGTATTCCATGGAATTTCCTGTGGGGTGGTAATTCGGAGAAGAGGAAAATGACGTGGATTAGCGGGTTATCCGTTTGTAAACCAAAGTTAGAAGGTGGGCTTGGCATCAAACATTGTGAAACTTTCGATCTTTCACTCTTAAGCAAATGGAAGTGGCGCATTCTCGTTGAACCAAAATCTATATGGTTTGATCTGTAAACAATGAGATATGGGGACATTAAGCGGATAACGATTGATGATAAAAGGCAGTCGTTCAACAAAGGCGACTCTCTTTGGAGGGGAGATTTATCTCTAGTTGGCTTTACACAAATTCAAGATGGCAAATGGTTTTCTAATAACATTCCTTGTAAATTAGGTAATGGAACGTTGATTGATTTTTGGAACAATAAATGGTTGGGTCCAGTTCCTTTTCGTACTTTATTTTCCCTCATTTATGTGCGTATGGAGCATATGAACTTTAAAGTGGCGGACATGGAATTTTGGGAGGATAATAAGTGGTTTTGGGATGTTAAAGTGGTTGCTAACTTGCTGTTACAGGAGGATGAACAAACTGAATTGGAGGCTCTTTTAACCATCTTGCAGGAAACTCAACTCCAGACGCAGATTGAAGGCGTTTTCGTTTGTTGGAGGAACAAATTGGGATTTTCAGTCTAATGTTGTTATCAAACTGCTGCTACTGTTATTGATTTTGGATTGGAGGTTGAAGATAGCTTGTTGCAGAAGTTAAACAGGTTGTGGATCACAAATGCTCAGAGTAAAATCCTAATTTTCGGTTGGAGGTTGTTGTTGAATCGGCTACCTTCTATAGTAGCTTTGGCTAGAAGAGTAATTATCGCCGGTGATCTTCGTATGGTTTGTCCTTTTTGTTTGGTCGAAGACGAATCCATTGCCCATCTATTTAATTCAATTCTTCTTTCTTATAAAAAAGAGCAAAATTACACCAGAGGTCCTTTAAGTTATTTTTATGTTCAAAATTGATTCTTTAAGTTTTTTTTAACAACTTGATCTTTAAGGATGATTTCTACATTCTTTTTCTCATATTTTAAATAATTAGAAATGTGTAACTGTTGTATTTCTGGTTACACTTTATTATTTTAATACTACTCAAAATAATTGCATTCTCAATTAATACATTCGCTCTGTTAAAAAAAAAAAATAATTCACACATTTAATAATTTAAAGGACAAAGTTGTTAAAAAAACCCTTAAAGATCAATCTATTATATAAAAATAACTTAAAAGAACATCTTTTATAATTTTACGTTAAAAAAAAAAAAACTTCAAACACCCACCTTAAATCTAATTTAGATCACTACTAACAAATATATTTGCTAACTAGAATTGAATACATTAGCTACTTGATGACCATTGACTTGATTATACCATCTCTACTCAACTCTTCTCGTCATTTGGTTGGTTTTAAGTTAGGAATAATCTTATAAGCTGATTCTACAATTCTACATAGATTGAATCATGTTCAAGCACTAATTTTAACTATAAATTTTTTGTTAAAAAAAAGACACCTATAAAAAATATATAAAAAACTGCTCAATGCTTTTTTAATCTAACATTTCTAATTTTGTTTTTCACACTTCTAATTTTTAATAATATCATCTTCTTTATCTCTAAATATAAGATTCCGTTAAAAAAATTACAAAATCTAAACAAGTTAATTAGAATACTAAATTTATTTGTAGGAGAGAGAAACAGTTTATATATATATATATATATATATATATATATAATTTTGACCCATAATTTACACCTTCAATTAGCCAATTGTTTTACATTTACATTAATTAATGGAGAGACTAAATTAGTAAGTGAACCAATGAGAAGTAGGTGCATAATTAAAAACAAATTGAATCAACTAGATGGCTTATCTTTTGTCAAACAAATAAAAAAAAGTAAATAGTTAATTTCATGTTTTGCGAGCGAATAAAAAAATCAGTAAAGTGATTATCCATTCGACACATGGAATATAAAATACTTATCTGTTTATACTATTTCCGTTCTTTTTTATAAGAGATATTTTATTATTTAGGTTTATTAAATAATTAATATATTTAATCTATAAATTAATCAAATATATTAATTATTCAATAAATTTAAAATGTGAGTTGTCTCTTATAAAAAAAACAAAGTAGTATTATTTTATTTTTTTGACTTAGTTTATGCACATGTTGGCTATTTATATTTTATTACATCCTTTGTACTAGTACTAGTCTATTTTCTATTTTAAATTAATGCGTAAACCTTTCACGAGACAAAAGTTGATAGATTCGACTTATATCTGTGGGCTGTGCTAAACCACGTATGCCACCCTTGACAATCATGATATAATATCCATTTATTGAAAACTTTGAGTTTATATATTAGCTGGTGGAGAGTTTTTTAACAAACCGTGCATTGCAACGTTTTGGAATCTAATTTTGCATACTTAAGTTTAATACTTTAATCATTAGAATAAACTTAACTACTACTATTTTTGTGTCATCAATGAAGAGGCAGAGCTCCGAGTTCTTCAATTGCATTAATTCATTATGTTGCACAATTAAAAATACAAAGTCGTTATCGAATTTTATTTATTATAAAAAAATAAAAAAAAAATATCGATAAAAATCTTAAAGAAAAATGGTAGTTGCAACCAAATTCGAATTTGAAAGTCGGTTATACAAAGGAAATGTATTAGCACCTCTCACATTTGTTGTACTCAACGATAATCGTTTTGATTGTTTTGCGCGGATGAGTGTTATCATCTAAATGTTACTTGCAATTGATTTTAATTAATGGGAAAAAGATAAGTTTTTAATTAATGAACTCGCCAAGATTTCGAAATCTCGTGCCTACGTATTCCCATTGTGTGTAATAAGAAAATCAGAGCTCCCATTGAACGATGTTAACGTTCACATTCTAGTAATTAAATATTGCTTGTATACTCGCACGTGAGAGGTTTAAGCGTTGATTGTATTGCGGTAGAACGAAAATAACATGTCTTTTATGAAAAGCTTTTGAATGCCCTAAGGCGAAAAATTAAATTTGATAGGTTGTGATTGATTTTAGTCTGAAGACGGATATTCAGACAGGGAGCTCTTACAGAGTGTTTGAACATTCAGGGAGAGAGAATCTACATCCTCCTCCTTTTTCTTCCTTTAATTATGAAAATTGTCTTAATTTGAATTGTACTAAAGTCTATGAATGGAGGTGAATACTTTGAACAACTAGGTCATTCGTCCCGTATCCAAAGATATTCAGAATAAGGATAGGAATACACCCTCTTATTCCTTCTCCATTTTTTAAGGCTCATAACAGACAATTCACATCGTATTTTTTTAGTATTTTTGGTTTATTTGCAAAAGAAGTATTTAGTCTTATTGTGACATAAGGAAAATAAAGAATATTGCCAAGGATTAGATGAAATATCAAAATAATTGCAAGTTCATTTTATAACACCAAAAGGGTATTACAATCATGTAATTTCACATGAAATTATCCCTTAGATTCAAACTCACCAACCACATGAAATCGCAGCCGCCGCGCCGGAAATCGCTTTTGGTGGCGGCACGATCCAAAACCACACCAAACCACCATTACAATGATCCTCTCCTCACCCTCTCTCCATCCCCAACCTCTGATTTTGTTTTTAACAATCCACCATAACCCTTTAACTTACCCCTAACCTTGAAACCCTAGAACACTTCAAATGAAAATTAAATGCCACTAATCCATGGAATCAAAGCAGAACCTTAGGGGTTTTTCTCACACAAGTCCTCTCTACCACTTGGTAACAAAAATGAAGAGAAGAAGATGGAATAGGGTTTTAGTGTTTACCTACAAGGCTGAGAAGTGCCATGGTGAGAGCGACACGATGAGCTGAAGATGATGATAAAAGAAGACCAAAGAGGAGGCTCCAATGCTTAGGTAAGTACTTACAAACTCAATCTTCTTCTTCGCATTCTTTTTTTTTTTATTTTCTTGGTTAAGTTTCAGATTGTTGCGTGAACTGTTGTTGTTATTGATGTATTAAGATAGAGTGGAAGAGTGATGAGGGTGTAGAGATTAGGTTGGAAGTGTGAATTTATAGGGGTGAGTGATGATGAACAATTAGGGCAGAGGTTGATGAGTGCAAGCTTAGCTCAATTGCTTAGAGCTTCAAGTATTGAAGCTCTTGCAATTCATGGATTTGAGAGCTCTAGTAAGGGGTTTGGGGTGAGAGTTTGATAGAATAACAATAGGGTGAAGATTTTTGTGGCCGTGATGATGGTGAAAGTTAGGTTTATATATATGAGTGTTGAGGAAATTGGAGGGAATGTTAACTGATTCAGTCATGGATTTAGTGAGATTGAATTCTAGCCTTGGGATAGTGATCCTAGGCTTAAATTAGTCAAGGGTGGAGAATAAATGATGAGAAGTTATATTGTGTGTTAGTTGGAGTGTTATAAAATTGAGAGGAATGTGTTTTTTTTGTACTAATTTTAGTTGAAAAAATGAAGTAGGAGTGTGTTAGTTTGGCCTTTGAAAGTTAGTTATTTGAAATTTAGAGGGAATTCTAGCTCATGGTAATTTTGGGTACTTCACTAGGACACATGTCATTTGGAAGTTAGAATGCAGTTAGTTTGTTAGTAAGCTTTTAGAGAGTTTGTTAGAAGTTAACAGTTAGTTTATAACAAACTTGAGGTGGGTTAAGGTGAGTTAGTTACAAGAGTATTTAGTGGTAGTTTGAAATTGGTTAACCGTTTATTATAGTTAAGGGTCAGTTAATGGTTAGTTTGAATTTGGTTATGAGGATTAAATGACTGTGTTAATTGGAATTATGACAATGAATGCATGGATTTTGTGTTATGGCTGTGATAATGTATGTGCATTTGAGCTGAGTTGAAATGATGAATTAGTCGTGCTATGCTTGTCTTAGATCATGTATGTGTGGATGATTTATGATGTTGTATTTTGAATTTGATGGAAGTGTGAGTTTCACTTCATGGCTACTATGTCATGTATGTGTTTTCCCTTGCTCTTATTTCATTTTGAGTGTATGTATGTGGTCTATGTTGTATGCCGGTAAGCTATAAACTTTCTTGATTCTTATTTGACTTAATTGTATGTTATGTCATGTATGTATAATAGTGATGAATGATAATTGAGTCACACTTTTGGCCTTGCTAATTTGATTTTTCGCTTTTGATTAATTCAATTGGGATGTTATGTGTATGTATATGTGTTAGTGTGATCCTGGGTGTTCGATGTTGTTAGCGTTGCTATGTTTCACTTGTTTTTTAAATTCCTTTTGGCATGTGTAGAGTGCTATGGTAGGTCAAAATGATGCAAAAATGATGGCATGGTAAGACTATGAGCTGATGATGAGTAATGTGAAGTCAGGGTGATGATGACATTATTTGGTTCTTAATGTTGCAGGTTGGATTATGGCGTATCATGGTGGTGCAGGTTTGGGCATAAAGTTTGGTGGTTATTCATGAAGGTACCAAGCCATACATGGAGGTTTTGAACACACGTGGTGCAATTTTTTAGAAGACAATGTGGTTATGATGGCATGAAGATGGAGAAGACTTGGAGATTTATAAGAGAAATAAGTCTCGGGTAGAAAGTCAATGTTGGTCAACTATTTGACCAAAAGTCAATGGTTACCAAAAAAGTCAATTGTGACTAAAATGCGTATTTTTGAATGTACTCTCCATTTTTGTATTGTGTTCTTGAATTTGAAACATTTCTTGACTTTCGTACATGGTAGTTGACTTTGTAACTTGCTTTTCAAGTAATAAAATACTTTTCCCTCCATTTTGAGAACTTGAATTTTGAATTTGAACTTCCAATAGTCTATCATTTAATCAGCGACCAAATGTGTTCAAAGGAAAGTAGTAGTGAAATGTGAAAGTTAAAGTGACTTGGTCAATAAAGTCAACCTTCCATGGTTGACTTTGACCAAAAGTCAACTAGTGATTAAATTCCTTGTAGCTCTTCTTTGTTCCAATTTCAAGCTTTCATATGATGACCAATAATTCAAAGTAAATTGTTCTAAAAGCAAAGCCCTAATCCATGGGGACTTATTTGACTGTCACATATTGAGAATAATCCACATAATAAAGCCTTTATTTGAGAAAACCCTCTGATTATGAAGCAATTATTCATATATCGAGACAATCCACTTTATTCACTTGAAATCCAAACATCATGAACCTTAGACCTAGTAATGTTACATGTAGATGCAAATGAATGAATGACCTTAACTAAAATGGATGATTGGGGTAAATGTATGCAGATGAATCAAAAGCTATGGGCCAAATAAAATGAATGAGAGGTAAGGTAAATTTGAGGTATAACACATTAATGAATTTTTCGTCTAGGCTTATCTTAGGCTATGTCAACAACCTTCTTCTCCTTAATATTAAAATTTTAGACTCCTCAATGTTTGAATAATTATCGTTCTATTTGTCTTATAGGAAGTATATACATGAGCATATCTAAATTGTTGGTGGAGAGATCGAAGACGGTGTTGAATAAGCTAGTTTTCTTGAATCAATCGACATTCATTCCAAATAGAGACTTGTTTGATGGGGTTATGATGCTCAATGAGGTGGCTTACTTTGCTAGGAGAAATAAAAAATATTTATTCATCTTCAAAGTAGACTTTGAGAAGGCTTTCTATTCGGTCTCGTGGGATTACTTGATCTATGTTATGAAGAGAATGAACTTTGGTAGTAAGTGGATTAATTGGATTAATGCTTGTGTTTGCTCGACTTCATTCTCAGTTTTGATAAACGGTAGTCCTACTATTGACTTTCAAGCTGGAAGAGGGCTTCGATTAGGAGATCCGATTTCTCCTTTCTTTTTCATTCTAGTTGCGGAAGGGATTGCATGTTTAATGTGGAATGCTTGCTTTATTTAGTGGTTCAACCTCTTTACTTTTTTCGATAATCTGCAAATTGATCTTCTTCAAATTGCGGATGACACAGTGATTGTAGGCCAACAGTGTTGGGAAAATATCTAGTCAATAAAAGCTTTACTTTATGGGTTTGAGCTTTGTTCGAGTTTGTCTATTAACTTCCATAAAAGAATAATTATTGGTTTCAATTTAATCTGGATTTTTTTGAAGGTTGTTTCAGACTTTTTTGCTTGTGCGATTTAGCTTTCTCCTTTTATTTTTCTTAGAATTATGATTAGGTGCAATCCTAAAAGGCGATCCTCAGCGATTCTAGTCATTTCAAAGTTGGGGAATAGGTTATCCTCTTGGAAAGGAAAAATCAATATCTCTTGGCAGTAAAGTTACGTTGTTTAATTCAGTGTTGAATTCTATTGTTGTTGTCCTTTTCCTTCTACAATGCTCTTAAAGTAGTCATTCAAGAGTTTATTAAAATCCAGAGGGCATTTTTTGTGAAACAGGGAATAAAACATTAGAAAGA
The DNA here is from genome assembly GCA_022829125.1 of Lathyrus tuberosus. Lineage (NCBI taxonomy): Eukaryota > Viridiplantae > Streptophyta > Magnoliopsida > Fabales > Fabaceae > Lathyrus > Lathyrus tuberosus. The sequence continues at coordinate 5,924,623 of JALAZF010000394.1, forward strand.
TCAATTGGGTAGCGTGGTATGAAATGTTTTCCTCAAAAGCTAAAGGGGGAATGGGTTATGTGTGAAGCATTGTGACATTTTCAATAGGACCTTGCTAAGAAAATGAGGCTGGAGGATTTTAACAGCAGAAGATTCGTTATGGTATAAACAACTTGTGTTTAAATACAGAGATATAAAGGCTTTAATTAGTGATCCACCTTCTTCTACTACCGATTTGAAATATTCATTATGGTGGAGGGGTTTTATTGGTTGTTTTAGGATCTTGGGGTGTTGAGAATAATTGGTTCGGCAAGAGTATTACGTGCAAGTTAGGGAACACATCCAATATCGATTTTTGGAGGGACCAATGGTTGGGTGCAAAACCTATCTTTGTGCAATTCCCCGTGTTGTTTGAACATTTGCAGGAACCATTCTTGAAGGTTAGCAAAGCAGGTTTTTGGGTTTGATCTGTATGCCCAAGTGCAGAGATTCTGTCGGAACTAGTAAACTGTGAATTTTAAATCTTGTATCAGATTTATCCTTGCTCTGATATGATAGATCGGTTTGTTTAGTGGCGTGATCCTGACAGGTTCTCATCCAAATCCACTTATATTAGATTAAACGCGTTGGATTGTTTGAATTTTCGGTCGGGTACTGATTTGAAGCATTCTCTAAAGTGTGTTTGGAAATCTAATGTCCCTAGCAATATTCAAGTGTTTACTTGGAAAATGCTTCTTAATAGGTTAAAAACAAAATATGAGCTTACAAAAAGGGGAGTGATATCTGATATACATAATCTTGTTTGTCCGTTATGTCTTGGCCCACCATAATCTCATCAACACTTGTTTATGGACTACAAAGTGGTTGATGAAGTTTGGTCTGATATTTTTGAATGGGTTGAGGTGGGTAATTTTAGCTCTAGCCTGGAAATTTCAAATCATTTATTGTTGTTTGATTCAGCTTTGCGGAGGCAAGCCAAAAGAAACTATATGATCCATATCTGGTTTGTGGTGGCTAGGGCAGTTTAATTAATTAGAAACAATATTCTTTTTAATGGAGGGATGAAAGAGAGCAAAGAGATTGTTATAGTAACAAAATCTTTAACTTGAGACTAATTTAGTGCTAGATCAAAGGGTCGTGTACATTGTCCTAAAGTTGTTTGGATGTCCAATCCTTTATTGTTCTTGAGGTAGTTTAGATTGTCTTTTTCTTTTGTATTAGAGTTGAGTATCCTTTATGATAGCTTTAATATAATATTTTGCTTATAAAAAAACAACAGATTTTTAAATATAAAAAAGTTAATTTACGTTATTTGAAAAAAAAACTTAGTATATAATTTATACTTGACTCTTGAAATACTAAGAAATTAGAGTAGTTAGCTGACTATTTATACGCATTATATAACATTAATATTAAATATATTTTAATTTTTACAATATTATGAAAAAAATTGAATTTATTTCTTATAAAAAATCACTACTATAAAAAGACTTTTTACTTCAGCTGCAAGATGATTTTTACCTAGGTTGGGATACCCCGAAAATGTGTTATTTTCTCTCTCGATTCACTAGTCGAGACAAAAAACTGGAAAGTGCGTCACTTTTTTCTTTGGCTGAAAGGTCAACCGAGACGAAATCTCTCGCTTTTCACGTCAGATGGTCTGTGAACTAGGTGAAATCCCTCACTTTTTCCTTGGTTGATACTATTAATTGAGGGGATAGGGGTTAGGAGACCATTTTTCACATCGGTTGAAACTGTTAACCGATGCGAAATTCCCTGTACTTTTAAAATATAATTTTATTTTTAATTTAACGTATTTTTTTTATTATAACATATATTTTTGTAAAATAAAACTCAATTGACACATTTTGTACCATATACTCCCTCCGTTCCTTTATAAATGCACTTTCGAAATAATTTTTTGTTCCTTTTTAAGTGTCACTTGTAAAGTTCTAGGTAGTATTAAATGTAGCTTTGCCAAAATCACCCCTAAATAATTATTATAGAGAGAAAAAGTAAAACGAATGTAATAAATAATTAGGGGTATTATAGGTAAAAGAAAAATGATTGTATGAAAAATAACAATATTGATTAACTTTTTTGGTATGTGTGAAAAATAAAAAAATGACACTTAAAAAGGAACTGAGGAAGTATTTAATGGCTACAAGGTCAAAGCAAAAATTATATATATTTATATTAAAATTAAAATGACACGTTGTCGATTTCACCGGGTGAATAGTTGGTTTGAACTCCCGCTCAATCTTCTGATATTAGGTTCGAAACCAGTATTACAAAAAATTAAAATGACACACTATATACATAAAATTATATCCATATTTACAACAACTATACATATTTACATTGAGTGTGTTAATCAAACAAGTTCAAAGTAACTCAAAAACGATACATATTTATTTTTTATAACAAAACTCACACATATCAATGGTTCCATTGAATTCATAAAACTCAAGGAAGCAAATTTTCAAATGTGAATGGACATACATTATATAAGTCTTTTTCAGTGAATGATATTCGTTCGTTATTATTATTATTAATATTATTTTTGAAATATCATAGTAATTTTGGAGCAAGGATGGATTTAGAAATATTTTACACTATTTTATAAAACCACTATATTGAACTTATTTAAATTTTTTTAATAGGATCTCTAAATACAACTAATAATAAATAAACTTATCAAAAGTCCAAATTAATTCTTGTAAGAAATCTCTGATTTAATATTGGCAAATTCTTATGTACCGTTTAGTTTTAGCTGGGTATAGATATCTTTAGTGTTAATTAATTTAAAATTTTAATTTTTTAAAAATTAAATAATATTAAAAAATAACCTGACATTGAATATCCTCGATTAATTAGAGTAAGATACTGATATCCAATTAAATTCAAGGCTACCGAAGTGTTCACCATAAATATTTGTCTTCTTAAAACTAAAACAAGTATTTAATCATCACTTCATTTTATAAAATATATTAGAGAAAAAAATCTAATATACGTAAAACAGTCAACTCAATTGATAATTGTGAGAGGACGATTTTTTTTATAAAACTAATTATGTTTTTCAATAAAAAATTTCAAATAACCATCTTTTCTAATTAATCTCCAAACTATTCATGTTTTAAATATATAAAAAAAAATGTTTTGCAAAATAGTAGTTAATCCAATTGGTGACAACATAAAAAAATAAGAGCAATAGTCAATTCGAATTGACGATTGTACTATGTCTATAGCCAATGTAAAACCCATAAGAGCAATCACCAATTCAATTGTTCCCTATGTGTTACATATATATTTTTAATTAATTAATAAAAATAGTTGAATAAAAAAACGAATAAAAACTAATACTATTTAAGTTATATCGGATTACATACGAAAATATATTTTACACTAATGACGATGATCCGCTTGACCATACATGCCATCAATCTACAACCCCTAGGTACATTTTTTCGTACTAATCTTTGTTGTTTCATCCTATGTGTTTGAAATGAGGTCCTTGGAACATTACCATCACTAGTTTGGTGTATGCATTTACACAATACCGTAACTGAGTTCGTTGCTCATACCATAGTAGTTGAGTTGTATTGTTTTGATTGATGAGATTATTGGTGAGCGACCTAGTCGATTGGTGAGAGCAATCCAATTTAAATTATTTGTGTATATACTCCAATTTAAATTAAATATTATTAGTTTTTATTCAATTGTTTTTATTAATTAATTATTTTTATTAATTAATTAAAAAAATGCAACATATAGAAGTCAATTGAGTTGACTATGAATTGTGCAATGTCGCCCATTCAAATTATCAGACATAGTGCAGTTACTAATTCAATTGATTACTAATTTACAACTTTTACTTTTTTAATGTCGTCACTAATTAATTTGTCTAATGTTCTGCATCGTAATTTATTTATTTAAACATGTGTCATTTAAATATTAATTAAAAAAGATAGTTATTTAAATAATTTTATTAAAAAATATGGTTATTTTAAAAAAAATCCTATGCGAAGACACTCAATTGTAAATATGTGAATTTGATTGAATCTACACAATTTTACATTTTTTTTAAAAAGTGAAATTTTAGTGATTAGAAAAAAAAAACAGAAAAAAAATCTATATGTTAAGCAAGAGAAAGTCATTAGTTAAGACACCATATTATAATTTTCCTTCCACTCAATAAAGATCTTCAAAAATATGTACAAAAATATATTTTTGAAATAAGTGGCAAAAGTATTTTTATTTTAGGAGATAAGAACAAAGTGAATGGAGAAAGGGTTGTTGCCCAATTAAAGTAAGAAATGGAAAGAAGGTGGAAGTAGGTGAGTGATGAGTTGGTACCAAAGAGATAGATATAAATAAAGAGAGATTGTGTTTGGCATGAAACACTATTTCATGTGATATATGTTATTATCACTTAATAAATATTAGTTACATATTTTTTATTAACTAATTATTATTTAATTCTTGTTACGCAATACATATTTATAAAGTTGATGGTTTGTATTATAGAATAATTGTTGAAAAAATGAGTGGAAATAAAGAAATGGCACATGGATAAGAAAAAGATGGGGGAATAAAAGAAAAAGATGGGGGAAGCATGTGCAAGAGAGGAAGTAAAGACACGCATAATGTGCATGTGATTGGTGAGTTTAATCAGATTGGTCCCCACGTGTCAATTTATTAATAACAACTATATTCTCGTGGTCTGTCCCTCTATTATTTATTTTATGTCAACTTCACCTATTTCTAGCTCTTAAAAACTATCGTAAAACTTGTGTAAAAAAAAAAAAAAATTATAAAACTTTTGTAGATTTTGACTCTCTCTCTTCTTTTGGTCTAGCAACACTCATGGACTTTACTAAATATGAGAAAATTCGACTCTATTTTATTAGGCAATTTCACTTGTCTAACACTGGTTTGATCGGAAAATGTTAAAAGAATTTTTAATTAGTTTTTCTATTAATTTTGATCGACATTTTAGTTATTTTTAAGTGTAAAAAAATAGATGTTTATACGGATTTTTCAAACTGTTGTTAGCCTCAGAGACAATGCAACGTAAACGTGTTACTTGCATTTAAATGATATTATTAGACCGGACAAATAAAAAACGAGTCGGTGTATGTCTTATTTTGATTTATAAAAGGTCAAAGACCAAATACACTTTGTTTTTTTAACGGAAACCTTGCTTTCTTGAACTCCTCGAACAATTAAATTGTCTAAATCTTTGAATACTCATTATATATAACTTTAATCGATATCATTTCTTCTAACTATGTGTTATTTATCTTGAGTTTCCTTATTTAATTTCCCTTTTCGCAAAGAATAACTTTCTTTCAAAAACATTTTCATGTGATTCCCAAAATCGTGAACACAATTATAGTGGCGATGATAAACTCCTTTTAATAAATTCATCTTAACTAGCATGGTATTGCCTCAATCTCTTGTGCAAGTCAATCATTTTCTTAATCAAAGTTTTTAAATTTCATTCTTGGTTGGTTAATGATTAACCATTCCTTATTTTATGTTTTAGGCTAATCATTCCCCCAAATTTTGTGTAATTTTGTCTTATTAACAATCAAGCCTCAATCTCCAAAGTAGCTCGCACGCCTTAATAAATTTCATTTACATATCAAGTAACTTTTTTGTCATTGCATATTTTTAAGGCTGAACTAGATATATATATTTTTGTGTTGATTCCCAAACAATGGTTTTTTCTTCTATTTAAGAGGATCTGGACAAAGTAAATGCAACGTTGTAAGGGAAAATCCCCATGTTACCGTAAAAACTTGATTTCTTTTAGTCGATTCTCTTCAGATTGTCCTTAGTTGACAAAGTGTCTCCCACTCTCCAAAATCACTTTCGTCAGGTAGCTATTCATCCATGTGATTTATCATGAAATTACATAGGTTTTAAAGAGCAACATGACCTCTCCTCATATGGTTTGGCTAAAAAGAAGACGTTGCATGAAAAAAAATAGTGCTCAAGATGGCATACTGATAGATTTGTGATTAGGTTTAATTTAGATCTATATTGCAAAAGAGAAAATAATAAAACAAACTTTTCATTTCATAAACATTCAGCAACAAATCATACAATATATATATCACTAGGGTTACTACTAAAAGGGCCATGGGCCAAGATAAAAATTAAACTACCCAATTGACATAAACTTGAGGACAACACCCCCTTTAATTTAAATAAAAGTCTTTTAATAATACTGATTGTCTTTTTTTTCTAGTGGGCTTAGGACTCTTCTTAACAATACTCACAGGCCCAATAAAAACTTGTCCTCAAGGTTTAAAGGTGGAGGGGTTAATAACGGTAATGAGCCAGGCTTTGTGGTAATTGTGTTTGAGGGAATGGGTCGGTTTGTGGGAGGGCCCGATAGTTTGAGGTTGTTGGATTTTGAAATGAAATTAGGGTTTGGAAAATGAGTGGGCGGCAAGGCGTGATGAGGTGGTACGGAAAGAGTGGACAGGTGGGAGGATAGGGGTTGCTTTATGGATTGTGTGTCTGACATTGGGATAATGTAATCTTGGGGGAGTGGGTTTTGAATTGGAAACAACTGTGCTTCAGGGGGAACGTGTAACGTTTTCAGCAAGGGAAAGTGGGGTTTGGTTGGAAAGTGGAGAAAGGTGTTGACCGTTGGGATTTCTAAGGGCAGAAACGGAATTTTGGGGGGAGCAAAGGTCATGTGAAACCACAGAGTTACACGCTACTTTAGATTTTTTGTGATGGGTTAAAGTAGTTCGTGTGTTTTCATTTCTCTCACCACTCACCACTTCAAAGTTTTTCTTGTTCCTCTTGTCATTATCCTGAGCAAAAAACATCTCCTCTGAAATTTCTTTTCTCACAACTTCCTCCGAATCCCAAATATTTTCCAAGTCCTTTTTCTTCCTCTTTTGTTCTCCATGAGTGTACAACCTTTTCTTCTGCTCTTTCGTTGCTATTGTAAAGCCTTTATCAAAAGGGAAGACATCTTGCTCACTCAGTTTTTTCGTCCCCTTCATGTCTGTTGTCTGTTTCTCCCCCGCGTTGTTTGCATGTGGGGATCCGGTGGTCGCAACTGTGTCAACATAGGGAAGAAGATCATGACCCACCGGAAGAGGCCGAAGTTGTTGGACGTTCGTACCGTGGTAGGGTTTGAGTAGCGAGACGTGGAAAACTGGGTGCACACGAGATGATGATGGCAAATCTAGCATATAAGCCACGGATCCAACACGTTTGACGATCTGAAACGGCCCAAAGTATCGTTGTGAGAGCTTTTGTGAAACACGGTGAGCAACAGTGGATTGGCGGTATGGTTGGAGCTTTAGCCAAACGAACTCACCTTCTTCAAAGGTATACTCTCTTATTTTTAAGTTCGCTTGCTTTTCCATTTGAATTCGGCTTTTCTTTAAGTGATTTTGCAACTGACTGAAAATTTTGTCTCTGTTTTGCATGTTGTTGTCCAAGAAATCATCAGATAATGAACCAGATAAATAGTTCGTGAGGTTGGGGGGTCCCAGCCATACAAGACTCGAAAGGGTGTCATCGATATTGCGGTGTGGAAGGAAGTATTATACCAATACTCAGCCAAGTGAAGAAATTTGTACCACGAACGGGGATTATCGCCGGCCAAACAACGAAGGTAAGTTTCAAGAGATCTGTTTACAACCTCTGTTTGTCCATCAGTTTCTGGATGGTAGGCAGTACTATATTTTAATGTGGTTCCCTGTATTTTGAAAAATTCTTTCCAGAATGAGCTTAGGAAGACAGGATCTCGGTCAGAAACTATTGTGTTTAGGGATTCCATGGAGTCTGAAAATCTCTACTGCAAATCTAGATGCGAGATCTTTTGCAGAGAACTTGGAGGGCAGTGCTATAAAGTGGACAAACTTGGACAATCGATCACAGATAACCCAGATCACCGTATGGCCGAATGAGTTGGGTAAATGTGTGACAAAATCCATTGTCAGATCTTCCCAGACTTTAGAAGGAATAGGTAACGGCTGTAGCAAACCCTTCTTTTTCTGTGTGTCGTACTTATTTTGTTGGCAAATGCTGCAAGCTCTAACCATGTTTTTCACTTCGAGGTACATCACTGGCCAACAAAAAGAAGAAGCAACCCTAGCTAAAGTGGCTTTCACGCCTGAATGACCAGCCGTTGGAGTAGCATGATACTCGTGAAGGATATGTTGTCGGAGCTGGAGAATATCAGGTATAAACATCCTATCCTTGTAATAAAGGAGACCGTTTGTGAACTTGTATAGTGCTGCGTCATTGTTTTGAAAATCCTTCTCCTTTACTAACTGCTGGCATGTATTGTGACTAACATAGAATTCACGAAGGATGTGCAAGATATATGGAATTGGGGAAGACAAGGCGAGAAGCAGGGGTTCCTCAGGGCCATATTTTCGACTCAAGGCGTCAGCCACTTGATTTGACTTACCAGGTTTGTAGAAAATTTCAAAGTTAAATCCTTGCAACTTGAAACCCCATTTCTGTTGTTCCGGAGTTTGTATCTTTTGTATGAGTAAATTCTTAAGGCTCTTTTGATCTGTGTAGATGTGGAAACACTGTCCTATGATGTATTGGCGCCACTTCTTCACGGCCTCAGTAATAGCAAACATTTCTCGGACATAAGCAGAAGTAGCTTGTAATCTAGGACACATTTTCTTGCTGAAGAAGGCGATGGGGTGACCTTCCTGAGATAGAACTGCACCAACAGCAACACCAGAAGCATCTGTTTCAATTGTAAATGTTTTTGTGAAATCTGGTAGGGCTAGGACTGGCATGTCGGTCATTTTTCTTTTCAATTCTGTAAAGGCGGTATCAGCCTCTGTACTCCATTTAAACTTAGTGGAACGTAACAAGTCGGTGAGGGGAATGGTGAGAGTGGCATAGTTACGCACAAAGCGTCGATAGAATCCTGTGAGGCCCAAAAATCTGCGGAGAGTCGTGAGTGAACGAGGTGGGGGCCAATCCAAAATGGCTCTCACTTTTTCCGGATCTGGTGCAACACCACCAACAGAAATCACATGACCTAAATAATCAATGGTATCCACTGCAAACACACACTTTGACAACTTGACAAAAAAAGAATTAGACTTCAATAAGTCAAAAATGACCTGCAAATGAGATAAGTGATCCTGAAAATTTGAACTATAAATTAAAATATCATAAAAAAAAACCAAAATGAATCGCCGTAGATATGGTCTCAAAAGATCATTCATAGCAGATTGAAATGAAGAGGGAGCATTTGTAAGGCCGAAAGGCATCACAAGAAACTCGTAGTGTCCATCAAAAGTGCGAAAAGCTGTTTTATGTGTATCTTCCTTTGCAACACGGATCTGGTGATAACCGGATCTCAAATCTATCTTGGAAAAAATGCTTGCTGATCCTAACTCATCAAGTAACTCGTTAATGGTAGGTATATGAAATTTGTCTTTAATTGTAACTGCGTTTAGAGCGCGGTAATCGACACAGAAACGCCAAGTGTCGTCCTTCTTTTTAACTAAAAGAACGAGGGATGAAAATGGGTTGTTACTAGGGATAATGGTGCCTTCTTTCAGCATTTCCTGAATGATAGAAGTCATGGCATCTTTTTGGGAATGAGGGTAACGGTAAGGCTTCACATTAATAGGAGGAGTATTGGGTAAAAGAGGGATATGGTGATCATGAGGTCTGTTGGGAGGTAGGCTGGTTGGGGTTTGGAAAATTGAAGAATATTTTTTAAGGAGGGCGGAAAGCTTGGGGTCAAGGTCAGGTTTGAGTGTGGTTAATGGACATGGGGTTGGGTTAGGACTGTTTTGGGGTTTGGTACATGGTTACATGAACATTAAATGGAAAGAAGCAATTGAGTTTGTATGAATGAGGTGGCGAAGTTGGTGAAAGGTAGTGTGAATAGGATGGGCAGAAGTGTCACCTTTTAAAGTAATTTCACTTTCTTGATGGGAAAATGTGATAGATGGTATGGAGAAATCTGCTTGGATGGGGCCTAATGTACGCAACCAAGCCATTCTCAAAACTATGTCCGCGCCCTCTATAGGTAAAAGATAAAATGGAAGTGTAAAAGGTTTGTCTTGAAGGTTAAGTTGGACATTTTCACAAATTCCTTCACATTGCAAATGAGAGCCATTGCCAACCATAACTGAGAATTGGGAAATCGGTGTAGTTGTAAGATTAAGGTGGTGGGCAATCCTTGGCTGCATGATGTTGTGAGTGCTGCTTGTATCAACCAGAACCATAACAGAAAGTCCACCAATAGTCCCTTGAATTTTAATGTTTGTGGTGAGAACAGTCCTGTCAAGGCTTGTGTAGATAATTGGAAATATGTGTCCCCAAGATCATGAGCAACTTCAGATTCTTGCGCAGTTTGTTTAATTTGAGGATCCTCTAGAATATCATCTTCAGCCAAAAGAAGCAAGAATCTGTTAGTGGTACATTTATGGCCTGGGATGAACTTTTCATCACAATTAAAACACAGGCCTTGAGAACGCCTCTCCTGAAGTTGGTCTTGTGAGAGACGCCTGATTGGGAATTTGGAAGGGGTTGTGTTGGGTTGAATTTTAGGGGCAAGTGATACTTGTGGCTGGTTTGGTGGAGTAACTTTGGGAGGTTGTGGGTTGGGATTGGAGGTGTTTGGCTTAGAATAATAAGGTGTGAAAGGTTTGGGTTTGGGTTTGGAATCTTTAATTTTTGCTTCGATAAGTTTTGCAAGCCCAATAGCTTGAGACATAGTTGTAGGATGATGAATAGCCATTTCATTTCGAATTTCAAGTGCTAGACCCGAAATAAAACAATTTAATATCGCCTCCGGAGGTAATCCGACAACTTTGTTACCTAGTGTTTCAAAAGCGGCTTGGTATTCCGCTACAGATCCTACTTGTTTCAACTTGAATAATTCAGCCTGATGGTTATCATAGGTAGAAGGACCAAGTCTTAATTCCAAATCCCTAGTGAAAGAAAACCAATCACTTAAAAATTAATTTTGGTGCATCCATTTGAACCATCCCAAAGCTTCTCCCTTCATGTAGAATGAAATTAAAGGTAATCTACTTTCAGGTGTGATATTGTAAAATTGAAAAAATTGGTCAGCTTGAAATAAACAATCTAAAGGATTTGAGCCATCAAATAATGAAAGTTCAAGTTTAGGAGTTCTGAATGTGGGTAATGGTGTCATTTGAGGGTATTGAGGGTATGGGGTTTGGGAATAGAGTGGGGGGTTGTAATGTTGTGTTGAATGAAAAACAGTTTGAGGGGATTGTGTGGAATGAATGAATGATGGAGGTGGCAAATGGGAAGTGCGTGGTTGGAGAGTGACGGATGTGAGGGGTGGGTTTTGAGAAAAAATTGTGGGTATTCTAATGGGTGTATTTAATGGTGTATAGGAGTGGGGCGTAGGTGTAGGGGATGAAGAAACTAAAGGGGGTTGTGTGTTATACCTGAAGAGCTTGCTGCCATTGATACTTGTGGAGGTGGCTGGACCTTTAGGGAAGACATTTTAATGGCAACCATGACTTGTTCAAATCTGGAATCTTCCAAATGTTTGTCATTCTCTAATCTGGTGTGAATATGGCTAATTTGTTTCTCCAAATCTGCAGTAACCCTTTCCAATCTCTCATCCAGCAGCTGCTGATTTTGAGCAATGACATTATCTAGGTGAATTTGGGCTGTTTGAACAACCTCTTCCACAATTTCTTTGGGTGTGGGATTAGGTGGTTTAGGGGGAGCCATGAATTCAGCAAGATGAAAGCACCAATGATAGATTTGTGATTAGGTTAAATTTAGATCTATATTGCAAAAGAGAAAATAATAAAACAAACTTTTCATTTCATAAACATTCAGCAGCAAATCATACAATATATATATGACTAGGGTTACTACTAAAAGGGCCATGGGCCAAGATAAAAATTAAACTACCCAATTGACATAAAAGTGAGGACAACACCCCCTTTAATTTAAATAAAAGTCTTTTAATAATACTGATTGTCTTTTTTTTCTAGTGGGCTTAGGACTCTTCTTAACACATACTTAGTCCGAGTAGCCTAAAAAGAGATTTCCCTTCATGGGATCTAAAACTATTGAGGATAAAATGGTGACCATGAAAAAATATATAGTCTGAATCGATGAAGAAATGAGGCAAATGGTACTTGAAACTTCAATTTTAGCTGAGAAATTAAAGGCATCTAATAATATAAGGGTTGGTCTATATAGATAATCCACCAAATTAGAAAATGAATTGAAACCTTTGTTGGCTCAGCAGGCATGTTTGGACTTAGTTTTTGAATGCCACCACATATACTTAGAACTCCAATCAGGGGTGTGCAAAAAAATTGATTCACAAGAACCAATTTTAAAAATATGATGCACTTATTTTAAATGTCCATATTATTTGGATTAAAACTGATCCAGATCCATTTCATTAAAACCATAAAAAACCAATACCCACTTTTTAAAACCAATACATAAATGGTTAACCAATATAGTCTTCACATTGTCTCTAATTTATGCTCATAAATTAACGAAGACAACACTTAGCTAAACATTAGTGCATTGCCATCAATTTTGCTTATAGTCTTCATTAATCCTCTTTCAAGTTGAAACCTCCTTAGTTTTTTAATCATGACTCTCAATTTCTGGCATGCAAATTTTTTAAAAATAATCAAAATAATAAGCATTTGAGTAAAGTAAAATAAATATGTAATTCATATTTGATTTCCTCAATTGAAATCTAACACAATGTTTTAACAATTTTTTAATATATTTGTTTTATAATTGTTAGTTATTAATTCAATTTAATATTCTAATGATCGATGTAATTTTATTACTACCTCATTCTATGTATTTTAAAATATTTTATAGTAAAAATATTTAGATTTTCAAGTCACAATGCATTTTTGTTTTGTTATGATTTGATATTATGTTTTTTTTCTCTTTCTTATTATTTCTATTGATTCTATATTCTTTCAAAAATCAAACTATTGTTGATCGGATTTCGTAAATATCATAATTGAGATTTAAGATTTATCACCTTCGAGAGATTATTGATTTCAAAAATGGATTTAAAATGATTATATGACATTAGAAAAAGGTTGTTTGAATTAAAAACTGAGTTTTAATCAAAACAAGTTTGAAAAAATATAGTTTTAAAAATAGTCCAACCAAAAACTAGTTTTTGGTATAAACCAGTTTTGAACCAAACCAATCCAAATATAACTCAGTTTTTAAGAAATAAATCAGTTTCATTAAAGTGTTTTTTGTTGGAAATACACCACAAACTATGGTAATTCCTCTTTTAATCTTGATCTCAAGATTGATCACAAACTCACTAACAATACATAATGACAATGAAGAATATGAAGAACAAGAACAACAAGAAAGAAAGAGAGAGGAGAAATATTTGGAGGAAAAGTGTTACCCACTAACCGTGGGATTTCTGTTATTATTGTACTTTCACTACTAACCGCAACTGTGAATGCAATACAATGATATTAATTACAATGCAAGGATACTCCTTATATATAGATTTAGATTTACAAAGGCGCAAAACTCTAAAGCCCAAAATATCAAATCTAATCTAAATCATATATGAATCCAATCAAATCAAATCTAAGACGAATCTGTCGAAACACCTTCGACAACTAGACACAAAGCTATTCGACACTAGAATGATTCGACTTCGACACTATGAATTACATTTAACACATCACCTAATTCATTGTGTCTAAACTATCTACATTTATCATAGTCCTTAGCTTCTTGAACACTTCGACCTGCACTCCCTTCGTCATGATATCTGTATTCTGATTCTCAGTTCTGCAGTGTTCCAAATTCATCTTCCCTTCTTCTACCTGCTCTCGAAGATAACGGAACCACATTTCGATGTGCTTGCTTCGACTGTGAGCTATTGGATTCTTTGCCAAGTTGATAGCTGACATGCTGTCGATCTTCATGGTAATTGCTCCATGATTCTTCCCTGTAATCTCTTCGACCAAGTTCACTATCCAAGTTGCTTGACATGCACAAAGAGAAGCAACTATATACTCTGCTTCGCATGATGACAATGCCACTACTGGCTCCTTTCTCGAACTCCAAGCAACTGGTGCACCACCTAACATAAACACATATCCAGCTGTGGATTTTCTATCCTTAGCATCACTACACCAACTAGAGTCGGTGTATCCCACTAACTTGCATTCTCTTCCTTCATCAGCTGCAGGAAACAAAATTCCATATTCGAGAGTCTCTTTCAGATACCTAAGTATCCTCTTCGTCGCTGTTAGGTGTGATACCTTTGGCTTCTGCATGAATCTACTTACCATACCCATACTGTATGCTAAGTCAGGCCTTGTGTGACAAAGGTATCTAAGTGACCCAATGAGTCTTCTGTATTGGGTTGGGTCGACATCATCTTAATTTGGATCCTTCGACAGTTGCAATCTGGTCTCAGCTGGAGTCGAAGTTGGGTTGCAATCTTGCATCTAAAATCTCTTGAGTATTTCGCCTGCATATCTTCTTTGGTGCATCATCAAACCTCTACTAGTCTTGTAGAATTCGATGCCAATGAAATATGAGAGATTTCTCAAGTCTGACATTTCAAAGTCCTCACTCAGGTCATGTTTGAAATCTTCGATCTCCTTCTTGCAACTCCCTGTTATCAACAAATCATCGACATAGAGGCATAGTATAAGTAATTCATTATTGCTTCTCCTTACATACACTCCATGCTCTGTCGTACACTTCACAAATTCCTTCTCCCTTAAGAAGCTGTCGATTTTCTTATTCCAAGCTCTTGGAGCTTGCTTAAGTCCATACAGGGCTTTATGCAGCCTGTACACCTTTCCTTCTTCACCTCGTTTCACATACCCAGCTGGTTGTGCGACATAAACCTCTTCATCTAGGGGACCATTAAGGAACGCACACTTCACATCCATCTAACATGTGTGCCAATTGTTCATATTTGCTAGACCAACAACCAACCTGATTGTTTCGATTCTAGAAACATGTGCGAACACTTCATCGAAGTCGATTCCTTCCTTCTGTAGAAATCCTTTCGCCACAAGTCTCGCCTTGTGTCGAGTTACTTCTCCTCTAGGAATCACCTTCACCTTGTAAACCCACTTCACATCAATTGCCTTTTTGCCTTGAGGTAATTCGACAAGTGACCAGGTGTTGTTGACTTCGATGGACTCTAACTCTTCATTCATTGCTTTCACCCACTTCGAATCTTTCAATGTCTCAGCTGCATTGACTGGTTCGACATCTGCGTAGAAAGCATAATGTACCAGCTCACCCTCTTCATAGACCACATCATCTGATGTAACTACACATTCTTGCAACCTTGCAGGCATGTGTCTTGTTCGTCGAGGTCTGCTTGAACTTGCTTCATCTGCAACTGGTTCCTGTCGAACTTCTCTTTCGACTTCAGTGGCTGGTTCTTCACAAGAGATTTTCACTGAATCCTTCTTGGCATTCTCAGTTCAATCCCATTCTTTAAGCTCATCTATGATCACGTCCCTGCTGATCACTACCTGCTTATTCACTGGGTCAAACAGCTTGTAACCTCCAGTCGAATGATATCCTATCAAGATCATCTAATTTGACTTGTCATCAAGCTTCATTCTCAACTGATCTGGCACATGTCTATGTGCTATAGATCCAAACACTTTCAAGTGACTGAGGTTAGGCTTGACACCAGACCAACATTCTTCTGGTGTGATTCCTTCAAGCTTCTTCGTCGGACATCTGTTCAAAATATATGTTGCTGTCGAAACCACTTCTCCCCATAATTCTTTGGGTAGATCTTTCCATTCAACATACTTCTCACCATGTTCATGATGGTTCTGTTCTTTCGTTCTGTAACTCCATTTTGCTGTGGTGTATAGGGTGGCACCACCTCATACACAATCCCTTCTTTTTCATATAATGCATCGAACTCTTTCGACACATACTCTCCACCACCATCTGTCCTCAGAATTTTCAACTTTCGACCACTCTGTCTTTTGACCATGGATTTGAATATGGAAAATACCTCAATCACATCACTTTTCTTCTTGATGAGGTAAGTCCACAACTTTCGACTGAAATCATCTATAAACGTGACAAAATATCTGTTGCCACCAATCGAATCTACCTGGATTGGACCACATACATCAGAGTATATGACTTCAAGAATTGCCTTCGACTTCCTTTCTGCATCCTTGCTGAAGCTATTCTTGTGTTGTTTCGACTGAACACACTCTTCACAGACTTCACTTGGAATGTCGATTTCTGGTAATCCTGAAACCATATTTCTTCTCTTCAGCTCTCTGATGTCATTGAAGTTGAGATGGCCTAGTCGAAAATGCCATAACCACTCATCTCTGTTGGCTGCTGTTGCTAGACACTTGTGCTCCATCACCTTGAGTTCAATCTTGAAGGTCCTATTCTGAGACATTGGAGCCTTCAAGATCAACCTACCACCTGCGTCGAGAATTCTCATCATCTTGTCTTCGACAACTACCTTGTAGTTCTTTTCGACAAGCTGCCCTATACTGAGCAAATTACTCTCCATGCCTGGTATGTACAACACATTGGAAATTGTTGACCTTTTGCTATCTTTCCTCATAATCTGAACATCACTAACACCTTCAGCTGCTAGAGTGTTGTCATTTGCAAACTTCACAGTGTTCTTCGACTAGGGCTTCATGTTGACAAACCAATCTTTCCTTCCAGTCATGTGTGATGAGCATCCTGAGTCCAAGTACCACTGATCTTGGAATCTTTCTTCATCTTTTGTTGTAACCATCAGCAACGTCTTTTCTTCTTCATGTTTCGCCAGATTTGCATCAGTTTCTTGATTTTTCTTCTTTTCTGGACAGTTACTAACATAATGGCCATACTTCTGACAATTGAAACATTGAATGCGACTTTTGTCAGATTTTCGGTCACCACCTTTTCTTCTACCTGCAGCACCACCTCTTTGGTTGCCTTGGTTCCAAGGTTTCTTCTGATTCGACTGGTTTCCTCTTTTGTTGCCATTCCAGCTTCCTTTACCTTTCCTTTCCTTTTCTGACAGCGCCTGCAAAGCCATATCACTCTTCGACTTTGCTGCAGCTCTTTCAGCCATCCTTTGTTCATAAGACTCAAGCGTCCCTTGAAGCTCTTCCTTCGTCAATACTGACAAGTCTTTCAACTCTTCTATGGCAACTACCACGTGGTCGAATTTTGGAGCCAATGACCTCAAGATCTTTGTAACAACTGATCTTGATGTCAACATCTCTCCACATACTTTGATTTGATTCACCAGCTGTAACTCTGGTGAAGAAATCTGTAATACTTTCGTTGTCTTCCATCTGAAGCAACTCATAGATTCTCTTGTGAGTTTGTAACCTCACCTCTTTCACCTTCTCTGCGCCTCCAAATGACTTTTCAAGAATCTTCCATGCTTCCTTTGCTGATTCTGCATCGCTAACTTTTTCAAAGTTATCTGGATCAACACATTGATGGATTATAAACAGCGCTTTATAATCTTTCTTCTTCAACTCTTTGTGTGCAGCCTTTTCTTGATCCGTCACGTTCTTCCCAAGCGGTGTTATTCCTTCCTTCACAAGATCCCAAAGATCTTGATAACAGAAAACCACATTGATCTGCTTGCACCAATTCTCATAATTATCTTTCTTGAGAATTGGTAGGGTCGCCGAAAAGTGCCCATTTGAATGATTCATAGCCATCACGATTTTCTTCCTTGAATCACAACCGGAGCTCTTGATACCAGATGTTGGAAATACACCACAAACTATGGTAATTCCTCTTTTAATCTTGATATCAAGATTGATCACAAACCCACAAACAATACGTAATGACAATGAAAAATATGAAGAACAAGAACAACAAGAAAGAAAGAGAGAGAGGAGAAATATTTGGAGGAAAAGTGTTACCCACTAACCGTGGAATTTCTGTTATTATTGTACTTTCACTGCTAACCGCAATTATGAATGCAATACAATGATAAATACTCCCTATATATAAATTTAGATTTACAAATGCCCAAAACTCTAAAGCGCAAAATATCAAATCTAATCTAAATCATATCTGAATTCAATCAAATCAAATTTAAGACGAAACTGTCGAAACACCTTCGACAATTCGACACAAACTATTCGACACTAAAATGATTCGACTTTGACACTATAAATTACATTTAACAATTTTAAGAACTAAACTGAACCATATATTTGGTTCAATTTAGTTTGGTTTATGCCATGCACATCCCTAACTTCAGCGTCAAATTTAGAGCAACTTAAGGTTTCTCTAGAAGCTTCAAAAACACCTCATATCATTCCCTCAGATATAGTGTCTACTAGAATAGCGTGAAAATTGGGTACCTCACGAACATATTATTCATATTGTATGATTAATCGAAAGTAATTTCCGAAGAGGAGACATCATATGAAAGCATTTTATTCGAATAGGTTGTCAAAGAAACTTTTCAAGCGTAACTTTTTTTTAGAAACTGATTCATATATGTAGAAGTTAAATGAGTATTGAGTGAGGATTTCCTTATTAGGTTATCCTTTGTATTATATGTGTATTTGCTAGGTAGTTGTCTTGTGATTACCATTTTTTAAGATAATTAATAGAAATATTCTTCTAGATCTTGATTAAATTTTTTAAATAGTTTGATAATAGTTCTTCACATATTTTTTAATAGGTGATTTCTTAATACACTACCTAAGTTTTTTAGGCACCATGTGAAATTTTATTTTTGCTCTCAGACAAATTTTTAAAAAACGCTGATATGTTTTCGATGTGCACATCCGGAAGAATTCCTGATTTACAAATCCGGAAAAAATAAAAAAAATTTCATAAAATCATTTACTTCTAAATATAATTAAATTCAATCTAATTAAAATCCAATATAATTAAAATTAATATCATTTTTCAATATGGTATTTAATTCTAAATTATTATTTTTTATATTGAAAAAATTAATTTAATTATATTAGATTTAAAATTATATGGTATTTACTTCTAAAATTGGATTTAATTATATTGGTATTTAAAATTATATGATATTTACTTCTAAATTATAATTAAAATTATATAGTATTTACTTCTAAAATTAATTTAATTATATTGAATTTAATTATATTGAAAAAATTATATTAATTTTAATTATATTAGATTTAATTAAATTGGATTTAATTATATTGAAAAAATTATATTAAGTTTAATTATGTTGGATTTTAATTATATTGGATTTAATTATATTTAGAAGTAAATGATTTTATAGAATTCTTTTGATTTTTTTTGGATTTGCAGATCAGAAATTCTTTCGGATGCACATCTGGAAAAAAATGAAATTTTTTTAAAAAAGAGTGCGTTCGAATGTACACATCTAACAATTAAGAAAAAAACGAAAATTCGGTGGTGCTTAAAAAATATGAGTGGCGAGAAACCACCTTCTAATATTACTTCTACTTAACTTATTTAGCTATTTGTTTGTCATGTTCATTAAATGATCCACTCCTCCGATAAAAACATTACTATCAATGAATGATAATTCTAGAATAGGCAACTATTTTTTAAACTAATAATTTTTAGGATAAAACATGATGTAAATATCTTAAAATTTGTTTTAACTCCCTCAAAATATTTCTTTTAAAAAATGATCTTTTTAAAAAATTTTCATCCATATTTTTTGCCCCTCTCACAAATTAACAATTGAATTAGTGACGATTTATTACTTAGCAACTGAAATAGCGATAGTTTTAGCGACGATTTTAGTATTAGAGATCCAAAGTGTGAATGAAAACTTTTAAAACGACTCTGTGAATTTTTTTTGAGATACTTAAAATGAAATTTGAGATATTTAAGAAAACTGCTCGAAAATAATTCGAAACTCGGTTTGAAAATTAAATCGTTGAATTAGGTTCATGAACCAAATGAACTGAATATAAGCGAAAAATTAAATTCGTTAACTAAATGAACTGAACTTAAACTATACATAGTTCGACTCATTAGGTTCATGAATCGATTCAATTATATATGAGAATGATTATATTGTCTTTAAGAGTAAATTTAATGATTTATTCCAAATCCTAACCCTATATTTTTTATTCCGTACTAGTTATGACAATAAAATTGGCAATTACATGAAGAGTTATTTTTGGTAGAGACATTATAATATATTTAGTCCGAGTAGCCTAAAAAAAATTATGGATTTAGATTCCGCCAATAATTAAAAAAAAATATATAAATACATGCTATTTAAATTTAAAAAATTTACTTTACTTTGGATTGGATATTCCTCCTTCATCTTAAATTTCACTTATGAAAGAAACAAAATTAGTCTCACGAAATAGCTAGCTATACTAGGGCCCTGATTGCCCTATTTTTAACTAATATTTAGAGGAAATATTAACTTCTAATCTAAGACTATGTTCATACATGATTTTTATTTATGAAGCAAAGTATATTATAATGTGTGATTTAAGTTGACCGATAACAATAGATTTAAGATAGACTTTGAGATAATTTTAATTTTTAAATTAAATTTATTTAAATTACGAAAATCTACAAAAGTTAACATGTAATAAACAATTTTCAACATCATGCTTGAAATATTCTTTTATACACACTAAATTGAGATCAATTTTAATAAAGAAGATCGAGTTATTTGTCAAACGCCTCATTAATTTACAAGATTTCTTATTATACCACTCATATTTTTTAAGTACCACGCAAATTTTTATTTTTGCTCACAGTTTTCAGATATGCACATCTGGACGTATAATTTTTTTTAAAAACGTTAATTTATTTTGGAAGTTCAAATCCGGAATATTTCTTGATGTGCAAATCCGGGAGAAATTTTTAATTCAATTCATAATACTTAATAATGAATTATTTAATCACAATTCATAATTTAATTCAATGGTTAATATTAAGTCCTCTTATTTCCTATATTAAAATGTCTTTCTTGATAATATTAAATGTTCATTAAAAAATATATATTAATAAAGAAAAAAAATATTCATTAATGTAAATGGAAATTAATATACCAAAGTACAACGATAGATCTAGACTAACAATAACAAATTATAAGTTTTAAATTATTTTATATAGTATAAAAGTCTAACCATTTATGTAAATGAAAATTAATATTTTTTTTTCTCCTCTTACTTATTGTTGACGAAACTGAGACTTGTTATTAGAAATTATTAATATGAATAATAATTATTTGTCCTTAACTTAACAAACAATAAATTTATTTTTTAATAAGAAATAGGTATTTAATATTATTAATGAATATTTTTTTTCTTTGTTAATGAATATTTTTTAATGAACATTTAATATTATCAAGGAGGACATTTTAATATAGGAGATAAGAAGACTTAATATTAACCATTGAATTAAATTATGAATTGTGATTAAATGATTCATTATTAAATATTATGAATTGAATTAAGAATTTCTTCCAGATATGCACATTAGGAAACATTCTGAATTTGCACATCCGAAACAAATCAACATTTTTTACAAAAAAGTGCGTCCGAATGTGCACATCCGAAATCAAGAGGCAAAAAAGAAATTTCGCGCGGTACTTAAAAAATATGAGTGATATAATAAGAAATCCTCTTAATTTATTTTGTCAAAATATATATTTTTTAATTAGTATTATTTATTTATTGATTAAGTAGAAATTTACTGTATTTCTCAAAATAAAATAGATAACTCAATTATTAACTTCTAAATTGGTTAGATTCACGTAAACTTTTACTAACCAACTCTTTATCTTTTCTACAGATAGATATATCATATATGAATGTGAAAAGAATCTCTACTACTCTTGAATCTTGATTAGGGTCCTACCACTTCATTATTATAATATTTGTAATTTATTGGGTTTTGGCATTTGGTTCACATGATTTTACACGACATGAGTGACATCACAATAAAATACGAAAATGATAAACAAATGCTCTAAAGTACAAGTGTTTAACCTTCTCTCATTAAATATTTTAATAGTAATAACATACTATCATACATGCCTTCTACTAGTTTTCTACATTAAAAAAAAATATTAAGACCAAATGAGTCTCATGACCTGTTTAGAGGGTTAAGAAAAAATTGAACTAAAATAACGATAAAGTTGAATACTAAAATAACAATATAAGAGATGTTTATCTATTATTCATCAACCAATCCAAACTCAAGTTCTTGATAGATATACGTTGAATCTTTACCCATTAGTGCTACTATTTTAATTTAGACATGAACATGTTTTTAATTTTTATAAATATATATTTTTTCTTTTCTTTTTTTTAACCAAAAAAAAAACTATATATACTCACGTCTTCAGTTAAATAGTAGGTTTGAAACCAATTCTTCATCCATAACTTAATTCACAGACCAGCGGAAGGGAGCTCGGGTTCCGAGGATTTGCTTCCCTTGGGGTCGCGAGTTCGAAGGAGCACGGGACCAAAAAACAACCTTCAAGGGCTACGCGGGGGGCGAAAGCTCTCTCTATGTGGATTAGTCGGTCTGACTGGTCGGATACCACATATATTAAAAAATAAAAAATAAAAAAAAGACAGACCTCGACTATAAATATCCCAACTTGGCCTATAACTTAGTAGAGATCATTCCAACCAAATCGTGCAGGGTAACATCTCGACCCTTCAGCAACGGAGTGAAGAAAATAACCCACCAGAAGATGATGAGGTCATGGATCCTCTCTCTCTCTCTCTCTCTCTCTCTCTCTCTCTCTCTCTCTGATGAAATCTAGGGTGCTCTAGTACTAGAAAGTGTCAAACCCCATCACTCGTGTTGACCAAGTGACTCCAAATTCAAAAGAGTGAATTGTGATATTCAGGTATCAAGATTGGTTTATAAGTGCTATGGTTTAAAATGGTTTATGTTAAAAGATATAGATAAGCAAAGATAAAACAATAGAATAATATAAAAGAGAATAGTAGAATAATAGAAAAAAGAAAAGACATAGAAATAAGCAATAGAAAAAAAATAGATAACAAAAATAAAAAAGAAGAAATAGAAAGATCACACCAAAAATTTATTATGGTTTGGCCTAAACCACTTGACATACTCCAATCCCCAAGAGTTTTCTCTTAAGATGTCCACTAAAATAATCTTGATTTTTTTCACAAGATGAACCTAAACAACCTTCATAACAACTCGAGCTATTCCACAGGATCAACCCAAATAAATGATTTATGTTAGAAGATAGAGACGGGCAAGGATGAAATAATAAAATAATAAAATAATAGAAAAGAGAAAAGACATATAAATAAGCAGTAAAAAAATATAGAGATACAAGAGAAATGGATAGAAAAGTTACACTTGAGATTTATCCTGGTTCAATCTAAACCACTTGTGTTACTTCTGTCTACAAGAGTTTTCCCTTGTGACAAACTTAAATATATATCACATAAAATCATGGAAATAAATCTAAAAACGACAACTACTCATTGTTGCCATCATCATCATCGTTATCATTATCATCAATAAGCAGTCTGAGAGGAACTTTTACTCCATAGGTAATCGCCTGATTAGTCAAGAAAGTAATTACTTGGATACCCAGTGAAGAGTGTTGTTTTGAAGTAACTTGTTGTTGTCTTGAGAGCTTGTAAGGATGAAGATCAGCAGAGATTTTGCTGAAGATGTGTGAGGAATCACAATGTCAAAAACTTCCAAGTTTGTGTGTTCTTGTTCTAAGATCTCATAGTTATTTCTGATTTGTATTTGCTTTAGAATGTTCCCTTTAATCATCGTGTAGGTTAAGTTGGGTTGTTCCCTTGCTAAACTAAATCCTACATGAAACATAATTTTCCTGATCCATCCTCCATGTGGTAACCATGCGCTAGTCCTTTTTTTTTGCATTTCATCATATGTTAAATCACCCCCATTTACCTAATTAGCTTCAATGTTTTGGATAAGTAGTCAAGCAATCATAACATCATTTCTCAATAGTTTATCATGGTTGGATTTCCTTGGAAATAACACATGAGATACTAAATGGAGAATGAAACACTAAGATGCTTTCATATACCTCACATTGAGATGAAACGTATGAATCGTCTTTGGATCAATAATGAGAGATTGAGCATCGAGGAGTATATTGAAATTTCTAGCACCAGATGAAGGATCAATGAAGTATAGGTTTCCGGTGAAAGGTAGATTACAAAGTTTACTAAAGTCCTCAATAATGAGAGAAATTTGAGTCTTACATACCCCCAATGTGATTACCTCTTCATTAAATTTGAGGTTGGCATAAAACATCTTAATTAACCTATGATACATCGTTTTTGGATTGTTGTAGATGAAATCTTTGATCCTTGCTTGACATAGTTTTATGAAGAGCTCAAATCTTCTATAATAATTTACATCAAGGTAAAGAGGTTTGAGAATACAGTGATCAAGGAATTACTTGTCGTAGAAATACTCTTGAATTTGGCAAGTGAAATCATTAGACTTATAAACACTTGATGACACACTTCCAAAGTGAAGAGACCTATTTGGTTCCATTCGAAGATGATGATAGCTAGCAAGTAGTAGTAACATAAGAAGGCAAGAAAGATGATAAAATATTTTGAGATGAAGAAAAAAGAAAAAAAGTATGGTACCTTTTTATAGCCATATTATACTCGATTAGGATTTGATTTAATAGAAAATTGATGATTCTTATAGATATTTCATCAGGGCTGATTGAAAACTAATTTTCTGTTTTGACATTCGTTGTTGTTTTTGAGCTTCTTAATTGATTAGAATACGGTCTTAATAAATTAAACCATCAATCTTGATTGATTTGTCATCAAAGCTGATTGATTTCTAATTCTAATTTGAGATTTTTTTTGATTTGAGATTCTAATTGATTAGCTTTGGTGCTTAGTCGATTAGGTGACACCAGATTTGAAAAAATAAATACTCTTAATTGATTAAAAGGAGAAAACTTACAACTTCTTAATTCTTTTGGTCTTGGAAAAAGGTTTAAAGCCTATATTTCTTTTGGGACCACCCCCTTTTGGTTTTTGATCCTCTTTTGCTCAAAATTTAACTTTTAACACACATCCAATAGAAAAATAAATGTTATAAGAATGCGATAATTTAGCATCTTCTAGAAGAATAATTGGATTTTTTTTCAAATTCATTCTCTACCAAGTGACTTACCTCTTTTACAAAAAAATTAAACTTTAGAGGAATTCTTCCTTTTGGTTCTTTCCGGAGTCAAACTTTTCTTTTTTCTTTTGCAGATATCTAAATATTTTGATACAAGCGGAAATTTTAGAATCCATTTCTTCCTCACTAATATCATTTCCAAAGATTTCTAAATTGGAACCATGTCTTCCTATAGGCACAATATTTAAATAAATGCTTTGGATATTCTTCTTTGATTTTATTATTAGCTTTTGGCGCTACAAATCATTTGTGCAAAAGAAAATTAGGTTCTCACTTTTCGTACCCAAATATTTTGTATTCCTTTCACGGTAGTGTACTAAATCTTCACTTAGGATTATGATCACTGAAATAAGATGAAGCAGACAAATTTCCAAGTTTGGTTTCACAATATTCTTTATAGAAATGAGATGGAGAATATGAATTATTGCAACCAATACTTTTCTTAACAAAGTAGAATAAAGCAACATGACCAATTTTATTGCAATAATTACATTTAAACATATTACATTTAGAAGGTTTATTCTCATTGAAGATATTATTAAAATTCTTAGCGTTGATTTTAGGTTCATAACCTAAAACATCTTTGTTATAGGTAGCTTTATGATTAGATAGAATCATATCAAAATTATATCTACCTTTGATGAACTTGCTTAGGATTTCATGCAAATTAGCAATTTTACTTTTCAAGAAATTACATATTTTACATTTAACCGAATTCACAACGCATTTTTTTAGTTGATTCAAATCATCTATTATTCTTTCATATTCATCTTATAGATATTTCATATGATTCTTATAAGTCACAATGCATTTTCCTAACTCATCATTTTCTTTGCAAACTTGTATACTTAATTCATACATTTGTTTATAAGAAAGAGTGGTTACCTAATCATCATAAATAGTTTGATGGCAAATATATACCTCTTCATATAACTCTTATGATGATTTTTCAGATGATTCTTCATCTAATACTTTTGAATATTTTTCAGTAGAGTCTTTGGACGATTCTTCATATGATTTTTTTTTTGGATGATTCTTCAAATGCATTCGAGTTTTCCTTTTTTCTCTTATTCTCAATTTGGAGTAATTAAATTAACTCTTTGAGTGGCTTGATTATATTTAACATATCCTATAAATTTTCAACTACATTTGTGTGTCTATATTTCAGTGATGGGCTAGGTTTCAAACAACAGATCTTAAAACTTAGATACTCGCTAGAAATTCAATTTTTGAAAGTATTGTCAAGAATTTTAATATATGAGAATCATTTTTTAATATTTTCTTCATTTTTATTTGGTGTCTAAAATTCTTGGTCTAGTGTGTTCATCCTTTCCCTTTTAACTTTAGTAGAGCCTTCATATATATTTTCAAAGGTGCTCCCCACACTTCTTTAACAATGTCACTGTTTAGAAACATAATTGTACTCTCTAGCGCTTAACTCACTTATCATCAAGTACTTTACCTTAAAAAATTTGCAATTTTTTCTTCTCTTGTGGTGAATAAACTACTCGGTTTGTTAAACATTTAATTATCAATAGAGTGAGTTGGAATGAGTGGTCATTTAAAATATAACTCTATAAATCAAAATCAACAAAATCGGGAAAAAATTATTCTCTTTCCATATAGTAAACCTTTCACCATCAAAAGATAGAGGTGTGTTCATGAAAAGTCTCTTATTAAAATAAGAACTATTTGAATTCATCATACCACCTCATGAGACGATTAGTATTATAATGAGAGTTAGACTTTGATTTCACTTATTGACCAAGTGATTCCAAACACAAGAGGAAGGGGGTGAATTGTGATATTCGGATTTCCAAATCGGTTTATAAATCATTTTTATTTAAAATGATTTATGTTAGAAGATAGAGATAAACAAAGATGTAAC
Organism: Lathyrus tuberosus; assembly: GCA_022829125.1. NCBI lineage: Eukaryota > Viridiplantae > Streptophyta > Magnoliopsida > Fabales > Fabaceae > Lathyrus > Lathyrus tuberosus. The sequence continues at coordinate 5,951,669 of JALAZF010000394.1, forward strand.
AATGGAGTAATAATAAAAAGATGCAGAAAAATAAGTAGTGTAATAAAAATAGATAACAAAAATAAAAGAGAAAATGATAGAAATATCACACAAAAATATTTATCCTGATTTGGAATAAACCCATTGGCTTACTTCGATCTTCGAGAGTTTCCTCTTAAGATTTACATTAAAATAATCTTGAACTTTTTCATATGATCAAACTAATCAACCTTACATAATAACTTGAGCTTTGGAACATGATCAATCCAACAAACTTTCACAAACAATATAGATTTTTTACACATGCTCATCTTAATAACCTTCCACAAACAATTAAAGATTTTACACAAACTCAACTCAATAACCTTAACCCAATATTACTGCAGACTTATCTTGCAACCATCAAATCTATTACAAAGGATTACCAGAGAACTATTGCCTAGAATAAACAATTTTAGCACAACACTAATACAACAGAACTCTCATATGAATATTTACACTTTCTTGGCACTAAGGCAACTTTAGTGAAAAAAACATTATAAAAGAATGAGATATTGAAGAATAGAAGAGAGTTTCTATTCCAAAAACTTGTGTATTTTGAAATGAGGAGAAACCTCTTTTACATAAGAAAAAATATAGTTGATTTAATTGATTGACCTTCTTCAACCCTGGTTTTATCTTTTGCTTCATCCACTAAAGAAAGGTGGTTTTAGGGTCAATTTTTGATCCAAAATCACCCCTTTAATTTCTTTTCATTTCCTTTTCATTCAAATAAGTGATTTCACATATAATTTTAGTTTTTTCTTTGTGATTTCGTCGTCTTAGTGCGACATTGTGTTGGTCGTCGTCTTATTGCGACAATATTTTGTTTTCCCGTCTTGGTGCGGTGTTTGTTTAATTTAGATTGACAAATTAATTTTGACTCAATACATATTTAACCAATGATTTTGACATCTTCAATACCGCGGACTCGGAGGCATGGGTATTCCGAGCATTTTAATTTCGTCATATTTGTAGGCTTTGTCACATTTGTTGGCATTTTGCCGTTATATGCTATTAACGTGCGTGCTGTGAGATTGTTCGCAAATTCATCCTTTTCACTTTATAGCGATTTTGAATATGTATTATTCGATGTATTCTATCAATTTGAATGAATGAATGTCGTTTTTAGTCCAAAAAAATATGGATGATTAAAAAATGCAACAATCCATGGTTTTTTTTTTTATATTCTAATCGATTTAAATCATGTATTAATTGATTAACTTAACCCAAAAAGAAAACTTTGAATTTTGATGTCACTTAATCAATAGAAGACCTTCTTAATAGATTTAGAGGTGCTTCAATTTGTTTTATCAATTAGACACAAGGCTTAATCAATTAACCAATATACTTTGCCTTCCTAATTGATGAAACAAACTTCTTAATCATTTAAGCACTTTCCTGGATTGGTTTTAAGAAATTTGATAAATAATATGAGAGGTTTGAAATGCTTTTTGTGTATGTGCATGCATTGTTTTAGCACCTCAAGACATACTTTTGCTTCATTTACATTCAACTGGTAAAAAACAAGATAAAACACTAAGAGAAAAATTAGACAAGCTTTCACAATTTCACACTTCAGGTTCATATCTTCACAGCTTCAAGATCACAACTTTATAGCTTCAAGCTCTTTTTATTTATCAAATTTTTTCTAACACTTGATTTACACTTTGTTTAACACTTTCAATTAGAACTTGAGACACTTGAACTTGTGCTTGCTTCTTTGGATGATGAGACTTTAGATATATTCTTTCTTACTCATTCGTCATCATCAAAACCAAAGGATGACATTACCTACACAACATATAGAACCATGCTATGTGGCATTAGTCGCTTGACCCATGCCGTTTCATTTAAGGCGTGGGTCGCATGATGAAATACTCTATAGGTCCCGTAGAAGGTACACGAAGATGTGCTTTTCCACATTAAAGGATAATAAGCGTCATTTCCATAACTACAAGGAGGAAACTGCTCTTCATATGAAGAAGGGAGGACAGAGTCTTCATATCCCTACGTTTTTAGCCAACCAATTGGGTTGAAACCGACTCTTCACCGTAAAACTTGTCTCATGGATCCTGGCTATAAATATCAAAGCCCCTAATATTTGTAGGGATCATTCACTTTTCACATATTGAGGACACCTAAAATCCTCTTGCATTCATACATGTGAGCAAGGTTTCACCTCAATGTATTTATCACAAGTACAATTGTGCTTACTGTGGGGCCTCGATAAATTGACATAGTCCATACCTTCACTTAACATCAAGTTTCTTTACTCAACTTTACACCATGGTAAAAGAAGGAACCACCACCACCAGTAGTAGTGCAGACATCGACAATGAGGCCATAACATTATACTTGTTCCAACCAATCCTTGCAGAGTAACATTATTTTTAAATTTAAAAGATAATTTGGTGAATCGTTATTAGGATTAACTTTTATTTTAATTTTTTTAAAAACAAAATAACACATCATTTTAATAATGATTCAATTTTTCGTTTAAATTTAAATATTATTAAAATTAATTAATTTATGACTTGTGACAATCTACAATTTTTAGAATGTTTGAAATTTTAGATTTTAATCCCTGAAGTTGTAGAATATTTGGAGACAAAATCTTCAAAGTTCTTTAAGATGTTGACTTTGTGGAAGAAATATGGTAAAGAAAAAAATTGATTGAGGAATAACTGATTTAAAACCAATTTATATAACCGCTTTTAATATAGAAAATTTGGTTTCCCATGAGGATATTATTGTTCTTCATCTCCATTATGTCAAGATATTGATTAATGAAAATCAAACTCAACACCCTCAAGAACTATAACATAAAGTATTAGAAATTATTGATAATAAAGAGACATTTTATTTGGTATTTATTTAATACTCTCTGATATTATTCTCAAGGTCTTTTCGGCTATCAGAAAAGAGTTATACCAATAGAGTAAATTAATTTTGATATGTAACACAATAAATTAGTCGATACTAAAATTACAAAGGAAAACTATAATTGGCTTAAAAGAAAATTGGAAATTCAGAAAAACTTAGTGTTTCCTTATGCTTTGGTTGTGAGATTCTTATATGTGATCTTATTTGTACGCATATGGAAATAATGTACATAAAATTATTTAGTAAATGTTTGAGTAATTCAAACTTTAATTGTTTTAAAAAGGATACTATCTGAATTGTTAAAGAGAACAAAAAGAGATTATACTCACAAATCAGATATTTAACAATATGGAGGTCATTAGTATGTTCGACCGTGATGCTATAGATATCTATATATAATGAGCATTCTAGTATAAAAAGTTATTGTATGTATTTATACACTCACTTAAAATCAACAAAAGATTTTGAAATACCACTCAAGTTATATTGTTACATAAGGTTGTTGTATAGTATTTAAACAACAAATTTAATAAAGTTCATTGACATATATATTATCGTTGTTGATAGATACAACATTTAGAGATAAACTAGATTCTAGCTTACTCACTAATAAAAAACTAAACACTTAGTCTTTCATATGGTTATTGTCACTAGGATGTCTTACATTAATGTGAATGTCTATTTTTGTATGTTCTATGATATTTTTTAGTATCAATAAGGACTTTATGTTATGGTTATTTGCATAATCAAAATTTAAGAGGTTATTATTGTTATAATCATTTTTATATTGTTTGTGCAAATATTGAATTTTTAAATACAGTTTGATTTAACTAAAGATCTAAGTTAGGTTAGTTGGAAACAAACATAATTTAGAGATCACATTGCATAAAAAATTTATTTCACTCATTTATATCTTTCTATGTCATCAAGTGCATTGATGTGGTGATCGTTGGAGTTTAGTCACATTATACGTAGTAACAACAACCATAGTGATTGTAAGACCCTAATTTTTACCCCTAAGATTTCACATTTCATTTGCATCTCATACCACAAGCAAGATCACAGTTTGTGCTTCTCCTGAGCACCTGCGTGTTTCTCTTTCTTACTTGCTTCTGTTTATCTAACCTCTAACCAAAAATACCAAAAAAATGTGCTGTCGTTTGCTTGTCTCTCTGTGTGTGTTGTGCAGGTTTTTCAAAGACAATGAAGTGATTTTAAGTCACAGGTGTTTGTTCAAAAGCAATATGTCTTGTGCTGAGATTCTTCAGTTTATCAGGCAGTGGCGCATATGGGTTTTGGGTTCAAACAGATTCAGATGACTATTGTTCAGTTGTGGCTTATTCAGTGTTTGTTGTGTGGCACATTTTTATCAAAGGCTTGTGAGAAAATTCAAGATTTGGTTTTGGGCTAAAAAAAGAGACTTGTTATCCATTATCCACATCTTCTAACCAAATTTTCCATATTCCACTTTTTTTTATTTAAACCATTTTTTTTTATAACCCATTTCCTAAACCAAATATCCACATCCAATTATCCAATTGTTCATGTCCACTTTTTTTAAAACCCATATCCATTACCATTTTTCATTATCATTAATCTACAAAAAGCCATTTTTTTTACCAAAGCCCATTACAAAAAAAAGCAAGGCCCATTTACATGAAAAAAAAAAAGAAGAAAGTTGAAATAAAAGCTACACGGCCCAATTTCATTTTTTTCTGTCAAATCCATTATCCAAAAATGAACATGAAAAATAAGGAGCTACTACACCAAGCCAAATTTCCAACAAACACAAAATTCACAACGCATCAGCTTCATACTCCCACAACTACAAACCGCTCTCCAGCTCCAAGCCGAGCCTCCAGCCAAACCGCATACACGTCACCAGCAACTTCTCACGCGTGAACAAACCAAGCCGCACCATACAACAAAGCCATGCCATCAGCTTCAACCCTTCCAAAAACTGCCACACGCACAAACCACGTGAGCAAAACACGCTGCAAAGAGCTCAAAACGCAGCAGCTGCGCATTCAGTAACGCGACCTGCACACCAATTCAAAACGCAAACCATGGCTCAAAACGGCAACGCAAATTTCATTCCAAATTCTCACCAATTCTTCTATAAATAACAACCTTCCTCACTTCATTTTCCAAGCTTTGACAGCCCCTAAACACCCTGCCAAAATCAAAACCCAAAGCTTCAATTCCATTTTTATCCAAGCTTGAAAGCCAAGATTACCATGTCAAATTAGCACTCAAATTCAAGCTTCGCTTTGAAAAATTCCATAAATCACAAACCTGCAGAAAGTTCATAAATCTCAACCATACAACTCACCGCAAACAAATCTCTCAAACTTCAACCTTCTCTCACCTTTTGTTCATCAAATCAAATCAACAACCTGCAAACTCAAAGAAAAAAAACGCAACACGAACCAGCTTCAACATCAACAACACACCGCAAGAAAAACTCATTCAAATTCCTTCAACAATAACATTTCCGACGCGGTGGTGCGGTACTTCGTGACTGGCGGCAATTCAAAACGGAGGGAGATCTCGCCGAAAGGAGAAGAGATACCACACCGGCACGCTTCCGGAACGGGGAAGGTGAATTGAACTTCCGGCGTTGATTCAAGATAGATGAGGACCACGGTGCGAAAACGATGAAGAAAGAGTGAGACGGAGCTGTTAACAGTGCAGAGGAAATTTGGAAAAAAGAAAAAGGAACAGTGCTCGCGTGAGGTAGAAGAGGATTGTTGATGTTCACGTTTTTTGGTCTGATTTTTTTTGTATGTTTGTTTTGACTCCACCATGTAGCTTTTTGGGCTTGGGCTCCATACGTTTCAATTTCTATCTTCACCACATCCTCTTTATAATTCACACCTGCCTCTCTACTTTTCTTTTTTTTAATTAATTCTTTACTAAACTTTTTTACCTTAACCAATCTTTCTATTAGTTTTTTAAATCTTAATCTCTTTCTAACTTTTTGACTTTTGACTTGAATCTTACTTTAAAAATTTCTTGAAAAAAATTAGCTTGAAAAATATTTTAATTCTTTTTTTCATTTGATTTCTTTTTTTTTCTATTGTTGCTTGGTTGTGTGGATTATAGCAATGTTAGATCCACTTCTCTTCATCTTAATTCTTTTTCTTTTTGATCGATGAAAGTCTAATTGATCTTGGAATTCATTTGTTGAATTTCGGTCAAGACGAGATCGTTACCATTTTTCTTTTCGTGTGGCACCGCTTTAGGATAACGATCCCTATATCGTTTATCTAGCGTGCATTAACACATATATCTCATGGCCGGCCTCATTCGTAGGGTAATTTCTCGAACAAATTACTCGGCGTGCGCTTAACATAGACCAAAATTTGTCCCTACTCGGAATAAATCCAATTCAACACTTGTACTTTCGTGGACCAGACTTTGATTAGTCGCGTTATCCCAAGGTTGATTATTTGTTTGTGTTAGTTCCATAAACTTTGAAGCTTGATGCGTAGTTGCTTTGGGTATCCCAATCTTCTTTCAAGTCTTCACTAAATTTGGACTAATTGCATTAATTAATCACCGTAGTGCAAGATGTGAAGCGGAACCGGTTACTTTTTCTTTCTCTTTGACACTATTTGTTTTGTCTTTGATTGTGAATGATTAAGTTCACCATACCATTATTCACTAACATTTCTATTGTACAAATCATTTATTATATCTTGTTTCCTTCTTATCCCTTATATCTCTTTTACTTTTATGCTTCATTATTATCATATCATATCATGTTTATGCTTCCGCAATTTTTCCTTTGTCCGTTGGACACATGTTTATGCTTCCGCCTTTTTCCTCTTTGTCCACTTGGACCAAAAACATTAATAAAGGCCAAAACCTCTAAAAAACTTGTGCTTCTAATCTTGGACTATGGTTACTATCCTTTGCAATGGACATGGAGCTTTACACCTTGACCTTGGACATCCAATGCAATTCTTGGAACCTTGGACTTAGACTTAGGACCTTTCTCCCTTTGCTTTGGAATTATGGTTCAAAGACTTTGAAGACTTGCCTTTATTTGGCCAATTTGCTTAAGGATGGAATTCTTTTAATATTGCTTTGGAATGGCTCCATTGTGGTTAGATTATTCTTATCCTTAGCTTTTACTTTATGCTTTAGGATAGTCTCTTCTTCTCCTCCCCATTCTTTAATTTTCAAAACTCTCTCTCTTTTTCAAAACCTTCTTGATTTCAAACTTTCACCTCTTTCATAATCAAACCTTGACTTTGTCAAGTGATTTTACTCTTTTCCTTTCATTTCTTAATCAAATGCTAAACTACATAAGCACATTGACATCTCTTTCAAAAGACTTTAAAAAACACCAAACTCACTTACTCTCTTTTTGTGCCCTTGTGCACTTTTCTTTTAACTTTTTCATAAGTGTAGACATGATTCATTTCTTTAAGCGGAATTATTCGCTTAGAAATGACGACTTGTCTTTACATTTAAAAACAACCAAAACAAACCATTTTCACTCTTTGTACACGAACTACGGGGTTTTGATCCTACATTGCACATCATGGGTACGTAGGCATGAGACGACAAGTCTCTCCAAACACAAAAATCTTAAAAACAATTTCTCTTCTCATCTCCTCAATCACTTTTCAAGCAAACCATTTTCAGTCCAAAAGCGGTAGATATTTCAAAGGGCTCCTATAGAGTACTATAGACGTTTTGGGTGCTAACACCTTCCCATTGCGTAACCAACCCCCTTACCCGGACTCTCTTCACTTGTTCTTGTTTAGAGCTTGTGTAGGTTTTGTTCGCTCTTTTTCCTTTCCTTTTTGGATAAAATAAAAGTGCGGTGGCGACTCTTGCTTTTCGAGTTAAGTTAATCAATAGCTTACACTCACGATTTTGCCGCTACAGAAAAGTGGCGACTCTGCTGGGGACAGATTGACCTCTTGCTGGTACATCCCTTGAGGGGTTTAGCCTACTTTGATTTATTTACTGCTTTTTGTCTGTGCTGTACTGGCTGGATTTTCTGTTTGACAGGTTGGGATGTTCTGAGAGATAAGCCCAATACCCAGGCTTGAGCATACACCTATGACTAGCGTGGAAAGTAGTGTGACTTGTTTGGCATTTGGCCAGACGAAGTATACATGAAAACTCCACATCCGGACGAGGTTTTCTTTGGTAATATTATGTCCTGCGCATTTGGTGCAGATGATAGGATGTAACCTGGAAAGCTATCGACTCTGGCGACCGTCTCCCGAGAACTCAGCAACGCCTCTCCTCCCGACATGTGATAATGGCAGACCAGAAATGGCAAACCCGTTACACTTGTCGATCCGAGGACCCAATGCTGGGAACTTACTATAGGATATCCTTTTTGGGGGAATCAGTGGACGACCTCTTTGTTTGGCGATAGTATTGTACCCCGAGGGATGAATGTACTATTGCTTCTCAAATCGAGAATCTGAAACTGAGGATCCCGACTTTTTAGTACCCACATGTGAGAATGGGCGGGTGTTTACAGGTTTGCAGGAAACCCTGACTTCAACATACCCGGTATTCTGGATTTCCTATCAGTGTGGACTTATCAACCTGGTATTCCGGTGTTCTCTTCAGAGCGAACCTTTGAACCTGTGTGCTTCGAGTGATCTTGTTTGTGGTTGTTGCATTCATGCATTCTTGCATCCATGAGCATACATATGCATTTCTTCCCAGTTGTCTCAGAAACTCACTTTAATTGTCTCCTTCTTCAGTTATCTGTTCGCCGTCAAGCTGTTTCCTCAACACAACTACGGAACTAGAGCTGCTGTCAGATTGAGAATGGAAAATCAAGAACAACATAACGCCGAAGTCAGAATGGAAATTGATGATTTGAAGGCCGGTATGACCAAGCTCACAGAAATGCTGCAAGTTCTGATCGCCAGAGGTGAACCACCTCAGAGGACTGTGATTGTTGAAACTTCATCTGCTGCTGTTGACCCTCCACTGGCTCAGCAACCAGCTTCTACTTGGCCAAAATTTGGGTTACCTCCGAATTACTCGCCACCCTTTGCAACTACTCCTGTGTTTGTCTCTCCAATATCTTCAGCTCCGTTGTTCACTGAACCTCAGCCTGTTGTGCATTCTGTTGCTCAAGCTATTCCTAAGAATCCTTTCGTGTACCATGCTGCTGGTCCACAATCTGAAAGTCAGGGAGAACCTGGATACATTGAAGAAGTCAGAGAGCATGCCAAGTGAAATTTGAGTCAGTTCAGATGGATCATCTCCTAAAGCCAGTACTTCAGACAGGACAGCTCATCCTTGTTGCTGATTTGTCACCAGGCCTTGTTTCTTTATGTTTGCATTTTTCTTTGATTGTATTGTTTGTTTGCTTTCGAACTTCATTTGTACTTTCATGGTAATTTCAATGAAATGAGCATTGCAATGTTTTGATTCAATTCATTTACATCCACTGTGTGCATCTTTATGCTTTCTTTTTCACAAAATAAAAATATATCTCTTGTTCACTTTCTTTATCAAGCTTTTGTTTATGCAAAGATTGGAGGGAGGATGACGAAAGCAAAATACCTGAAATTGCTGAACTGTATGCTTTTAATTAAAACTTGGCTGAGGATGTACAGGCATTGTTTCAACTCCCAAACACTGGGGAAATAAGGAAGTTAATCCCTTGTCAACCCCTTCGAGCCTAAAAGTTGGAGTTTCTTTCTATACAAAAAAACCACAATCTTAACCTGGGGATGGGTAGTTCTCAGTTAATTTAACTGTGCATGCAAAACACTTTCAATAAAGGTTGCAATCACAAGTTTTCCTTCGCACACATCAAAGAGAAGTGTCGAAGATGTCTTTCAAGTCAAAAGCCAATGATGGTTCACCGTAATCATTAAGCCAGGCAGTCACTATCTTTCAAAAAAAAAATGAAAAAATCAAAATAAAAGCCCGCTAAGTCAAAACCTATGAAGGAGACTTAGGCAAAAATTGGGGCATCCCGCTGACTGTAAAATCAAATGACACAGTTTAGGCAAAAGTTAGGGATAACAAAATAAAAATCAAGAGGTTGCCAAAACCCTCAAAGACAAAACGAGTTGACTAAAGTCTTCATCAAAAACAACAAAAGGTTGTAAGAAAGAGTGACTGTCATCTCAAAATTTCTTGGTCCTTGAACCATCATCATAACAGTGTTGCAATTCCAAAATCTCCTGGAACCTGAATGCATAGTTTGAATTAAATGAGCATAGGACTGAAGATCATCACGAAGAATGGGTTGGGTACAAATAAACTTTGAGCCTACATCCTTTGTTTCAAAAACCGTGAACCAGACCACTTACAACATTCAAAAGACCTAATTGAAGCCAGGTTTTTTTTAAAGCATACTACGGCAAGGTTGCGTAAATTGACTCCTATGTTTGTTGCCAATCATTTGCTTTGATGTCATACCTTTGCTTTATCTTTCATCTTTGCATGTCTAAACCGCCGTGTTTTGACAAGTGATTCATTTGCTTTACATCAATAATATCATTCCAAAAATGATTTTTGATTTCAAAATTGCATTGAGCTTTGCATTAAAATTACCATGTTTGTTTGAATAATTCTATTTGCAGGCAAACTTTCCTCATTAAGAATTTTTCAAACAGTTGAGAAACCTGGTCAGTGATCTTATCAGGGGCACATTACATCCAGATCCTGTTGTGAATCAGATTTGTTGCTCAGTGCAAGGTATTCTCAGATTTGGTTAACCAGAAGATCTCTTTCAAGATTCATACTGAGTTTAGCCTTCTCAACAATCATCTCAAGAACTGAAGCCATGATCAGTTCATTCATCCCCAACAACTGAAGCCATGATCAGTTTACCCTCAGCAATCATCTCAAGAATTGAAGTCATGATCAGTTCATTATATCCCTGAAGCAGTCAAACTGAAGCTATGATCATTTTATCATCATCAGTCCAGCAATCTGGGGCAATCTTCTTCAAGAATCCTCAAGAAGTCTTTCCTCAAAAGACCATCAGCCCGATACAATTCATAAGTGTGACAGAGATGTGCTCAACATCTTCTATCCAAGCAGAGTGGCCAGCGTTCCCTGTGTTGAGGAATCATAGTTCCATTCTACCCTCACAAAAGAGTCTATCTCAGTTGTCTCTATCATCTGCATTGCATACATAAAACATTCATCTATCATTGCATAGAAAGATTTTCATAGCTCGAAGTTTGTTTCGAGCTCATATGCATTCTTCCGAGGTCCTGTTGCTTTCAACATCTTACCTTGTGATCAAAGTCCAACTTACTTGGTGCCTACCAAAACTTTTACCTGCCTTTTCATTCAGTGCCATTCCTGAATGTTGTCGTTTACCTGTCTTTTCACCCAGTGCTATTCCTGGACGTCCTGCTTTCCTGGATCTTTGTATTCTTTCACTCCAGTGCCATTCCTGGATGTCTGTCTCTTTTGATCTCCAGTGCCATTCCTGGATACCTTGTTCCTCTTGTTTCTCCCAGTGCTATTCCTGGAAGTCTTTTCTCTCCTCTATAATCCCCAACAGATCTGCTTGGATATCTTTCAGTGCCATTCCTGAAAGTTTTACCTGTTCATTCAGTGTCATTCCTGGATGAGTTTTTTACCTTTACTTTCAGTGCCATTCCTGAAAGTTTTATCTGTTCATTCAGTGCCATTCCTGGATGAGTTTTCTCCTGTTTATTCAGTACCATTCCTGGATGAGTTTTCTCCTTTGCATTCAGTGCTATTCCTGGATGTCTTTTTCACTGTCATTCAATGCCATTCTTGAATGAAGTGATTTACCTTTACCTTTCAGTGTCATTCCTGAAAGTTGTATCTGTTCATTCAGTGCCATTCCTGAATAAGTTTATCCTTACCTTTCAGTGCCATTCCTGAAGGTCCTTGCTCACTTTATTCAATGCCATTCTTGGATATTGTGAACCTTTTATCCAATGCCATTCTTGGATAATTCTGATATATTTTCCAGAACTTTTCTCACTACATTCAATGCCATTCTTGGATGTTGTGATTTCTTCTGTCCAATGCCATTCTTGGATATGATTTCCTCAACAGAGTCCAATGCCATTCTTGGACACCTTTTCCCCAGCTAAGTTCAATGTCATTCTTGGATATCTTTTCCTCAGCTGAGTCCAATGTTATTCTTGGATGTCTCTGATGCTTGTTATTGCCTCATTCAATGCCATTCTTGAATGTTGCAGTGCCTTTATCCAATGCCATTCTTGGATATCTTACCCAACAGAGTGTTTTTCACCTCCATCCAATGCTATTCTTGGATGACGCTGCTGTTTTTACCAGAAACTTTCTTGTTGCTGTCCAATGCCATTCTTGGACATCTTTCGACATCCCTTTTGTCTCGTTTGTAGTTTCTATCCAATGCTATTCTTGGATGTCATTACTTGTCTTTCCAGGGTCTTGTCCTTCTCTTTCCAACTATTGATGGATACTTCTCGTCGCCTTGACAGATCTCCAGAAATAGTTTGTGTTCCCCGGCGTGTCTCTTCATGCCATCTCCTTCAATTTACCTTATACCCTTTGTTCAAGCTTCCCCGCAGTCTGTCTCATCCTTTGCATTCATATCATCTTGTGACATCTTATGGCTAAATATTCGGTTTTCTGTATTAAGTATCTTCAATCTTGTCGAGACGAAGTTTTCAATTTTCATATCTCCTGATTGAAGAAACTTAAATAGGGGCAGCTGTAAGACCCTAATTTTTACCCCTAAGATTTCACATTTCATTTGCATCTCATACCACAAGCAAGATCACAGTTTGTGCTTCTCCTGAGCACCTGCGTGTTTCTCTTTCTTACTTGCTTCTGTTTATCTAACCTCTAACCAAAAATACCAAAAAAATGTGCTGCCGTTTGCTTGTCTCTCTCTGTGTGTTGTGCAGGTTTGTCAAAGACAATGAAGTGATTTTAAGTCACAAGTGTTTGTTCAAAAGCAAGATGTCTTGTGCTGAGATTCTTCAGTTTATCAGGCAGTGGCGCATATGGGTTTTGGGTTCAAACAAATTCAGATGGCTATTGTTCAGTTGTGGCTTATTCAGTGTTTGTTGTGTGGCACATTTTTATCAAAGGCTTGTGAGAAAATTCAAGATTTGGTTTTGGGCTAAAAAAAGAGACTTGTTATCCATTATCCACATCTTCTAACCAAATTTTCCATATTCCACTTTTTTTTATTTAAACCATTTTTTTTATAACCCATTTCCTAAACCAAATATCCACATCCAATTATCCAATTGTTCATGTCCACTTTTTTTAAAACCCATATCCATTACCATTTTTCATTATCATTAATCTACAAAAAGCCATTTTTTTACCAAAGCCCATTACAAAAAAAAGCAAGGCCCATTTACATGAAAAAAAAAGAAGAAAGTTGAAATAAAAGCTACATGGCCCAATTTTATTTTTTTCTGTCAAATCCATTGTCAAATCTTTTTCACAATGAGAATTTTTATTTTCTGCACTTGCAATCCATCACATAGATCTGTAGTAGCAACGCATGATAGAAATGGATGAGGGTGACTATAAAATCGAGGTTTTGTTTTAACTATCAACTCGGTTTTAAAGGAAATCGAGGTGACTATTTCTTTTATTTATTTTTAAATACATTGTTTACACAAAACATCAAAAAACATTGTTTGCAAAAAATCTTAGGTGATATCCAGATTTTGTTGGATACCCATTAAAACAAATATTTTTGAAACAAGAATGAATTTCTGCATTTGTAATCTATCAACTTAGTACTCTTCAAAGGTTGAGCTAGTTCCCTTCTTTATTGGTTAAGATCCATTCTTTGTTTAACTTGAAGCAAGAATAATTTTCTGAACTTGCAATCTATTAACTGAGCTCTTTTCAAAGATTAAGCTCACTTAATTGTTGGCTAAGTTCCTTCTTTGGGGTAACATGAAGCAAGAATGCTTTTCTGCACTTGCAATCTATCAACTGAGTACTCTTCTTTAACTGAGGTTTATTCCAAAAAATACAACAACGACAACATCAACACCATTATGTGAGATAAATTGCAAGGGTAGAAAAAATGTTTTGTTCAAGATAGAAGAACATTGAAGATTTTTTTCTATTTTGCAATCCATCCCAAATAATGATGCTTGCAAGTTTGAGGCAGATTTATATAAGTAAGGATTAGGGTAAAATCTGTTTAACGGGTGCTTTTATAGTAAAATCTTATTATTTTATACATCGGTTAAATAGAAAACTAAAGGGTTAGAACATTTTGTTTACACTTATAAGAAAATAAAATCATAAACTGCGATAACTGAGAATCGAAGCTTGTACTGAGTTGTTTTTTTCACCTCGGTTATTTTAAAAATCAAGGGAATTTATGTTTTTTTCGTAAATAATAAAAAATAGCGCGCCTTGGCTTTATACCTCAATTTTTTATTATTCGAGGTGAAAGCTTCGTCATGAAAAGCGTTATTTATTATAGTGACCCCTGAACTCAATGCTACTACAGAATAAAGGCATATACATATAATAGAAATAACACATGCACTTTTGTATCATTCTGAACTACCTAATACATTATGGTCATTTTCTTTTCGTATTGCAGTATACTTAATAAATAGATTACCCACCCCAAATCTCAATATGGACACTCCATATTAAGTACTACACCATACTCAACACAACCCTAACCATCTTCATTCTTTAGATGTCTTTACTTCCCTTGGTTGCGTCCATACACTAGCAACAAACTAAAATCATGATCAACCTCGTGTATATTCATAGGTTACTCACCCTCACAATATGCCTACCAATTCCTTGACCCCATTACCAACCGAATTTATACATCTAGACATGTCATATTTCATGACAACCATTACCCATATAAGCACCTAACTAAACCAACACCAACTCTTATCAATCCTCAAAGCATCAACCACACTCATTCACACTACATAATTCCTATCGAAACCACCACCAATACCAATACAAATCCAAAAACTCCTCAACCACAACCATAAAAAATCGTACAAGAAGCACTTCTGAGTTCAAACACTTCATTAGGTAATGACATTCAAACGCAACCTCCTCATCATGATCAAAATTGTGTAACTATCCAAAGTGCAACCACTACTAATGAGTATCATGTACAAACTAGATCCAAAAATAATATATTAAAGCCAAAATGAGTGTTCAATGTCAATAACTATCCATTACTTGAGAAACTTGAACCATCAAATATGAGACAAGCCATGCAACTACCACAATGGAGACAAGCAATATTTGAAGAATTTGATGCATTGATACGTAATGGTACTTGGTACTTAGTACCACCACCACCACGAGGATATAACATAGTTAATTGTAAATGGTTGTTCCACTTTAAAATAAATCCAGATGGCTATATCTCACTATACAAGGCAATATTAGTTGTCAAAGAATTCACACAATGCCCGAGTGTACATTTTAAAGAAACATTTTCAAAACTAGTGAGGCCTCACACAATTAAACTCATTCTTACTATTGCACTTGTGTTAGGCTAGAAATTTTAGTCTAGCCTTTTTAATATGAAAGTGGGATACAAAGGTATGCGATTGTTAAGTATAAAACTACTTAGCTAGAGTATTTAATATGTGGATTACTTTGACTGAAGTGGTGAGTTCGACTTGTGTACTATGTGTTTTTGGACTTAGCGTATTATTGAGTTCAAGAATTAGATGGCCTAGAGACCCACAAAGCCTGGTTTGGATGAATCTTAGGAACAAACCCACAAGATTAGGATCACTCTCTATTCAAAACATGTCCATAATCTTGAAAAGGTCTGCAATGATTTGAAATATTTGACAGGAATAAGGGAAAGGAAATAAATACATAAGTTAAAACACAAGCATTTCAATCACATTTCGACACCACTATAGAGTTCAATAAAGAAACTTCTTGACAAGGGTAGATAGAGGCCGTGATGTCAATTTTCAATAATAAGAGCAATTTATAGGCAGTTTTAAAGACCAACACGTCGAAACAAAGTAGAGGATAGAAGGCCACGTAATGGTGTACGTGTTAAGTGCCGAGGAGTAGACCATTTTTTAAAAAGAAAATGTAGTATATACGTAGATTTCATTCATGTAACAATGGTTCGTAAATTTTATCATTATTCTCTATAGAACTTGAGTATCCAAGTCACAGAGAGAAAATAGTTTGTGAGTAAACATGTATGAATCTGCGTCCCTATTCTTAATTTTTTAATCTAAGCATTTTATTTGATTGATTTTATTGTTTTTCATGATTTACTTTACATCGTCAAATAATTCTACATTGTTCTTATTGTGATTTCTACCTAATTTCTTTGCATTCAAACATCAAATACGCAAGAACAAACATACTTTCTCAAATATTTTGTACAAAATGTACAAAGGATTTTTTCATGTTTAATCCCTTAAGTGAATGAAAACTTGTGATTTGATTTGCTCAAAATACCAGCAAACAAATTGGTACGCCCATTGGGACCCTTTTGTACACAATTTAAATTTTCGTACATGTTTTGTGTTCTTATTACTTGCTTGGTTCATGATACATGAAATGTTTTCAATTTCGGAGTGTGTATGCATCTAAGGAGTGGTAAAACTCTTGTTGAAATGGAACGTCCAAAAAATCTTCCCTTCCCTGAAACAATGCTCCAAATATTGAAGAACAACCAATCAGAATGACGATTGATGGTGGAGAAAATTCAACTTCTGTTGGAGTAACCGCTCGTGTTAGAAACCAAATGCCAGTTTCTACGACCTTACCAGAAGTGGTGGTTCCCGCACCATAAGTAACGAGTATTCCAACTACCCCCAGGGTCACGTAAGCTATTATAGGAGACCCTAGGCCTTCTTTTCTTTCAAGTTTCCCGCTATCCTCTGGTTGTAGAGAATACCCTTATGTCATGTAAGTTACAATAATGGCAGGCTTGAAAACTAATGCATCTTTATATGTAGATAATGCAATGACCATTGCATATCCTCTTAATCCATATTTAGCATCAGGATCCACTATACTTAGTCATAATTAAATGGAACAACCATAAGGAGGGTTAGGATATATCCCTCAAGTTATGCCATCCTTAACCGCTAGTTCCCTCATGCCTGTGAGGCAACAAATGGATGAAAGTAACCATGATAGGGTAATTATGTTAACCCAACAAATTGGTATTGTGTTTAATCCTTTGATTCAAATGCAAACCATACTTACCAATAATTGAGGCACCAAATTACGTCAAATTGCTGATTTATTTTGTGCTCCCTAAGCACTTGTTTAACCAGCCCCTCAAATTCACGTAATTGGGACAACACAAAACTCATGAGTTGCAAATGTGTTCCCTAATAATCAGGTACAACCACAGGTTATATCCCAGTCGATCGAACAAGACATACCCAATGTAGTCGAAGGAGACTTAGGCCGAAATGGCCCATAAGTAGTATTTGTCCATAGAAACCAAGATGCAGATCAAGTAGTTAGGGTCTTCATAGATCAAATTTTGTTTCTGCCTTGTTTGAGTATGTATTGTAGAGTGAACTCCCAAGGGGTTGGAAAATCCTTTAGTTCACTAAGTTTGCAGGTGATACTAACAAGTCCACTGTCAAACACATTGCTCGATATCAGTCAGAGGCATGAGATTTGGACAATAATGAAAATTTGAAGATGAAATACTTACCTGCTTCTTTGACAAAGAATGCCTTTACGTGGTTCAACATCTTACCTCTAAACTATATATGTAATTGAAGATCAGCCTGAAAGATTTAGCTAGTGTGAGACGAAAATTGTCTGAGTCGATAGATGATTATCTCAATAGGTTTAGGATAATGAAGTCAAGATGCTTCACTCAAGTTCTTAAACATGAGTTAGTCTAAATGGCTGCTAGAGGCTTAGACTATTCCATTAGGAAGAAGTTAGATACCCAATACCTATGAGAAATGACCTAGTTAGCAGATAGGGTTAGGTAAGTCGAACGGTTAAAAGCTGAAAAAACTAGGTCGAATAAGTACCATAAGAAATAAAAAGTTGCTTATGTAAAAATAGATGAAATCGGTCAAGAATCTAGCACAATCTTTGAATATGTCAAAGCAAACGAGGTTAATTTTGCAGAAGTAAAGCTATGACCTCCATATGTTTGTAAGGTCCTAAGACATTTTAATAGAAAAAATCTAGTCAAACCTAGTAAAAATGAAAAATTCATTACAAAAACTTATATGTTTGATGTAACTAAATATGATGAAAATTTTTATCTTTTGGTTGCCGATGGTCAAATCATAGTGCCAGAAGGCCAAAAAACACCGCTATTGGAACAAAGAAAGAAAAGAGGTTTTTGTAAGTATCATAATTTTCTTGGTCATAAAACCTCTCAATGTGTTCTTTTCATGGATCTAGTACATAATGATTTCAAATAAAAAAGGTTGAAGTTTGGAGACAAATCCAAACAACCTTTGAAGATTGACGCTAACCCTCTACAAGTTGAAGACGTCAATTTCGCCGAACCTGTCGATGTGATGATGGTTAAAATCACTAAAAACCCCAACTATAAGGTCAAAGATGTGAACATGTTGGATTATGCTAAAAATGTCAAGGTGGTGTACCCAAATGCAAAGGAAGAGCTGATCGATTTCCTGAATTCCTGCAAAATAAAAGGGTCTAAAGTGATGCTTTACCCCGGGTGCAATGTTGTATTTGACAAGGAAGCTGCAAAAGACCTAGAAGGTATCATGCCTAAGCCCTCGAGGAAGAGTTTCAGAGGTGAAAGAAGAGCTCATTTTGCCTTTGACAAGAGAGTAGTTCCTTAAAAAGAAACATCAAGGACCCTCAAATAGCTAGAAAAATAAGAGGAAGACTTACATTCCTCTAACTGCTGCCCTTGTTGACAAGTGAATTTAACCTAAGGTAAAGGTCAATGTCGACCAACTTAAATGGAAGGTAATTGAGGTGGAGGCAGATTCATCATACAACAACAATTCCCAAATTCCAACAAATATTCATATGGTTCAAAAAATTGTTTGGGCAAAAATATAATGACCCAAACTCAGTGGAGAATGTATCAAAGGAAAAAGAAAGTGAATCTCAAAGCCGAATAATAAAATAAGAATGGGAAGCTGCCAAAGATGGCGGAAAATCAAGTGGCGAAAAGACCAATAAAAGAAAGACTCTTCCCTCCTTTTCCAAAAGTGGTTAAACCAAATGGAAAGGATAATATGCCAAACAAAGACAATGAGATACTCACTGATAACTTTGACTGTTGGTCAGAAGGCGGATTAAACATAATATGCAATGTAGTGTCTATTTTGCCTATAGAGTATGACATTGTCACTAAGGTGATAGAAGAGGAAGATGAGTATTTTGCTGAGGAAATGAACAATCATAAGCCTTTATGCTACTACGTTATGAATAATGCTTGCGTTGAGGAATAAAATGACTCTTTTGAAAGGTGTGACGAAGGTATGAAATAAAATTTGAAGCTCCTCTTTATAAGGTCCAAAATTGACAAAGTAGGTGTCAACAAAGTGATGGTAGATGTAGGAGTGACAATGAATTTGATGTCGCATTTCCTGTTAAAGAGAATTGGAAAGTTTGATAAAGATCTAAGAACCCATCATATAGGTTTTTTTTACTAATTATGAGGCAAAAACGAGTTATTCCTTAGGGGTTATCCAGGTTTAAAGTGTTATAGGAACAATAACAAGATCAACCTTATTCGTGGTCATAGCATCCATGGAAAATTATAATCTCTTTCTAGTGCGAGAATGGATACATGGAGTGGGGATGGTACCATCGACTATACACCAAAAGATTTCCATATGGCGGCCAGACAGTATTATCAAAAAATGTAGAGGCTGACTAGAGTTACTTCTTGACCGAAGTTAACGAAGTAGACAAAAGGAAATTTGACGAGAGGTTAGATAATATTTCCCTATGTATACTTGTAGGAACACAATGCTCTCTGTAGGGAGATGTACTTTATTCTATGAAATTGCATCCAACCCATGGTTTTATGTGGGAGCATGAAGTTATGAGGGATGAAGGTTCGACCATAACTACTAGGTGGTCGTTAGACAACAATGATGACTGAGTCAAATGCATTGGCTCGGATTTTGGACAATATGGCCGAAAATAAAATAAAGACGACCTTAGAGGTCAATTTCTAGCAAAGAATGGTCTTCAAAGCCAATAAAATTGAAAACAATATAATAGAAATTGGTGAAAGTCTAATTTTAGAAGGTTAGAGGCTTGATTGCATCTATGATGATGAGCCTTTAGGATTTGAAAAAGATGTACTAACTTAAGGTAAAAGGACATAAGCCCAAGATCTACTGGAGGAGATTAATTTAGGAAATGGGGAAATAAAAAAGACAACTTACATTAGAGCAAAGATTGATCCAAGATTACAGTTTCAAATGATCAAATTGCTTAAAGAGTTTAAAGACTGCTTCTTTTGGGACTATGATGAAATGTTAAGACTTAGTCGAGATCTGGTGGAGTTAATGTTGCCAATTCGAATAGATAACAGGCTAGTGAAGCAGACACCAAAAAGATTTGCACCATAAGTAATGTCAAAGATCAAGGAAGAAATTGAAAGGCTTATGAGAAACAATTTCATAAGAACTGCCAGGTATGTCGATTGGTTAGGAAACATAGTTCCTGTCATTAAAAATAATGGAACTCTTATAGTTCTTATAGATTTTAGAGACTTAAATATTGATACTCCAAAATATGAATACCTAATGCATGTGGCAGAAATGCTAGTCGATTCAGCAACAGGTTTTGAGCATCTAAGTTTGTTAGATGGTTATTAGGGATATAACCAAATTTACATTGTAGAAGAAGATGTTCTGAAGATGACATTTCAATGTCTTGGGGCCTTAGGAACCTACGAATGAGTAGTAATTCCTTTTGGTATGAAAAATGTTGGTGCAACATATCAAAGGGAAATGAATCATATGTTTCCTGATTTCATTAAAACCTTCATGCATGTATACAATGCTGATATAGTTTTTAAATCCTCATTGAAAAAATAGTCATTTAGACAACCTTTGATAGTCCTTTTAAAGGATGAGGAAATATGGACTGAAATGAATCCTTTAAAATGTACTTTTGGTGTCCATGCAGGCGACTTTCTAGGCTTTGTGGTTCACAAAAGGGCATTAAAATAAACTAAAACAAGACCAAGGCTATACTCAGTATGAAGCCTCCATCAAACAAAAAGCAAATTGAATCTCTATTAGGAAAATCAACTTATTTATAATACTCATCTCAAACCTAAGTGGCAAGACAAAAATATTCTCACTGCTGTTGCGTATTAAGAAGGAAGAAGGATTCAAGTGGGATTCAAAACATCAAAAAGCCTTTGACAAAATCAAGAGTTATTTGATGAATCTTTCTATTCTCTTAAATCCTATCAGAAATATACCTATGAAGTTGTATATTTCTGCATCTGAACTGACAATAGGAATTATGTTAGCCCAAGAGGATAATAATGGTATCGAAAGGGCCATTTATTACCTCATTCGAGTTCTGGGTGATGTAGAAACTAGGTAAAGCCTAATAGAAAATTTGTGTCTTTGTTTGCATTTCTATTGTACCAAAAAAATATTATATAAAATGACTAATGTTTTTGCCTATTCTCATTACGATGTTATTAAGCATATGTTATTGAAACCTTTTTTTACACATTAGTATATGAAAATGGTCTTTGACGTTAACTGAATATTCTTTGAGTTATGTGCCTTTGAGGGCTATGAAAGACGAAATTGTTGCTGACTTCATTGTTGATCATGCAATAGTCGAAGAAAAAAAGCTTTATTGGTCTAAAACCTTGGAGGTTGTACTTTGATGTTTCGAGACATTAACATGGAACTGGTATTAAAATTCTGATTAGTTCTCCTAAAGGAATTCCAACTAAGTTTAAATTTAAAATTAGAGGTTGTTACTCTAATAATGAGGCTAAGTATGAAGCCTTAACTGCAGACCTTAAGATTCTTTTAGACTTGGGGGCAAAAGGAGTCAATATTAGAGGCGACTTAGAATTGATTGTAAAACAACTGATAAAAAAGTACAAATGCATTAAAGAGAATTTACTGATGTACTTTGTGAAGGATAATTTGTTGTTAAGTATATTTGAGGAAGTTGACATTAAGCATGTTCCTTGAGTCGAAAACCAAGTAGCCAATGACTTGGCGCAAATTGCATCTGGTTATAGAGTTTCCAAGGAAAAATTAGCATAGTTAATTGAAGTAAAGGAAAAGCTAATTCTAACTAATCATTTTCCCTTATATTTTTCAAAGTCAAAACTGGTGGGGATAGTAGAGCTGGAAGAATAAAAAAACTCTACAGAAATTTTTCCATTTTTTCCATTTACAATATATCGAATAAGGATTAACGTAAATCAATATTTATGTTTTTTGAAAATCCTATAGGAACGACAGATTGAAAAATGAAATACAAGACATTATGCAATGTTATGTTATTATTGGAAATTAGTTGTTTAAAAAGACTCCTGAGAGAATCTTGCTGAAATGCCTTAGTGAGAGTGAAGCTCATTTGGCTATTTTTGTTGCCCATAGTGGATCATGTGGCGCTCATCAAAC
Source organism: Lathyrus tuberosus (assembly GCA_022829125.1). Classification (NCBI taxonomy): domain Eukaryota; kingdom Viridiplantae; phylum Streptophyta; class Magnoliopsida; order Fabales; family Fabaceae; genus Lathyrus; species Lathyrus tuberosus. The sequence goes on from JALAZF010000394.1 coordinate 5,974,147, forward strand.
AGGCCACAAAAAGAAATGGCTTTTATTTTGACAAGGTTTGTATTGGCCGACCATGTTGAAAGATTTTATTGAACTTGCTAAAGGTAGCTAGGAATGTCAGAAACATGCAGGTATTCAATATGTTCTGGCAAGAGAATTGCATTCGATTGTCAAGCCTTGGCCATTTAGAGGTTGGGAATTAGATTTAATTGGTGATGTTCGACCTGCATCATCCAAAATTTATAGATATATTTTGATAGGTATTGATTATTGGGTCGAAGTTGTTCCTTTGATCAATGTTGATCAGGAAGCAATAATTAACTTCATTCAAAGTCATATTATTTACAGAGTTGGAGTTCCTGAAACTTTGGCCACTAACCAAGGTACAATTATTACAAGTTAAAAAATGGTGGAGTTTTATTTCAGACTCGGGGATCAAGCTGTTGACACCTACTCCCTATTATGCTCAGGAAAATGGCCAAGTCGAAGCAGACAACAAAATTATAATAGGCTTAATCAAGAGACATGTAGGTCAAAAGCCGAGAAATTGGCATAAGAATTTAGACCAAGTATTATGGGCTTGTCGAAATTCTCCTAAAGAGGTAACTAACTCTACTTCATTTCGACTTACATTTGTTCTTGATGCAGTTTTGGCTGCCTTGAACATTCTCATAAGACAAAACGAGTGAATAGCTAAGGCCTATAATAAGAAAATTAAGTCGAAAACTTTTGCAATTGGTGATTAAGTGTGGAAAGTTATTTTAGCCATGTGATCCGAAAAATAGCAAGTGTACTATTTTAACGATGTAGTAATAAGTGAGGTTATCCCTAGAATCGATCTCTCGAGGACTGCGTATAATTTGTAAGTGCAGATGTTATTTCAATTAGACAAAAGTTCCTTTTGGGGGTTTTGATTTTTAAACTAATTCTAATGACAGAAAGAAATAAGCAGAATAATAAAATGACTTTAACAATTATGAGAAATTATGCTAGGAAAGGTGTATGAATTGCTCAGCAAGAACCCTAAATTATCCTCAAAGAGATATGCCTCCAAACCTTAATTTTACTGACCCTCAATTATTTTTCTTAAATTCCTTAACCGAAAAACCTTTGATAGTCCCCCTTGACCCTAATTCCTTAGCAGTCAAGAGAGAACATCAAGCAATAGTTCTGACAAGGTCTTTTAGTCACTACGGGGTATCCCTATTCCTAGGCAATATCTACCGTAATGTATTATACAAAATAATAGATTGGTTTTTCAGGCCAAATCCCTAATCGTAAATCGTTCCCAATTTGTACGATCGAAAAAAGTATGAAATAATTTGCATAATAAAAGATTAAGGTAAGAAAGCAAAATCTCATTGACTAATTTAGAAAATGTTCATTACATAACAATTCAGGGACACCCCCTAGCATTGGGGGGTTTAGCCTCTCATAATATTCAAAACAAAAACAATAATAAGATTAAAAGTAGACATTACAATTTGATCGGATTGAAAATGATCCTTCAATTGCTTCCGCGCATGAACGATATTTCTCTCCAAATCTCCTTGATCGCCTCTCACTATCGTAACTTTGTTCGTGAAGTCAAAAGTGTTTTTCTTTCTCTCTCCACACAGCCTAAGTAATTCCAAAACACTCAAAACCGCGCGAAATTCCCAAAATACCCCTCAGGGCACTAAACTCAACAAATGAGAAAAATGAAGTTAATTTGGTACTCCCAGGCTTGCTGACACGGGCACCCGTGTCAGCCCACTGTCCTCATTCTAATTTCATTCCAAATTTTGCGATTTTTCTCAATTTTTCGCTCCGATTCTTCCTGAATGTTTACGTGAACCTGAAAACACTAAAGAACACAACCAAGGCATAAAATGCGGTAAAAGAAATGTAAAACAAATAAACAATAACAAAATAGTAATTAAAACAAATAGCGAAATGACGTATGAAAACCACTGATCAAACTCCCCCAAACTTAAACCATTGTTTGACCTCAAGCAACAAGCTTGCATAAAAATTTTCAGATCAAACGGTACAAATCCAATGAAAGACCTGTGAAGGTAAGGTGTGTCGATACTCATACGTGAGCCTTTGTTCCGATCGGTTAAAACTAGTTCTCTTGGTAATCGTCCGTTAACGAAGGTATTCCACAAACACAAACCGCGATAAAACCACGGACCTACATACCCCTTTTCGGTTACCTCTCCAACTATGCTTTGGGCTTAAGTCTTTTCTTCGATTCTCTGCCCCTTTCATTCGGATAATCAGATTAAGGCATTTTTTTCGTTTTCCCTCACATGTACAAAATTGATCAAAAGTTTTTCTAGGCACTATTATCTCTTTTTCTCGCTCATTGGCATTTATTAGTCCACTTTGGGACGACAATTGAGACTCAACCGCCGTTAGGCTAAGTAATCGGGTGAGGGTTACCCAACTTAGAAGGACAAGTTGTCTTTATCGCCATTATTCATTTTTTTTCGGTGCCTTAGGTCATTCTCTCAATCAACCATGTACATGCAATTCTTTTTAGTCATGCCGAACTATCACTATGAACCAATCGGGGAATACTTCTCAAATCCAAGTACTATGGCACAAATCTACACGTTGGACTCGTTTCCTTACTCCAGGGAATCTAGGGTGTTCTGGTCATTCCTAAGTTTTCAAACTTTCCCAATGTCCCTAATTCTAACTCCTCTTCCCTCAAACTCTATATACTTTCTTGACCACCTCAAAATCACAGTATTCACAAGAAAAATTTTAACGGTTCAAATTCGGGGAGAATTAAGAATGGTTTTCAACACACAAAACAGACATGACCCGTACAAAAAGGAAAAACTAAAAGCAATAAATCCTCCCTCAAACTTGAACTACACATTGGCCCCAATGTGTTTGAACAAGAGAGAGAGAGAGAGGTCACTCACAGAGATCCTTCTCAGGATGCTGACGGTAATGCAACACCACTGCTACATCATCGTTTGCACATGTAGGATCCAGATTATTTCCTGTAACCAAAACAAAACAACCAGCAAAAAGAAAGTAATCAATCAAAAGAGCATGGGTTGCCTCCCACGTAGCACTTCGTTTAACGTCGCATGGCTCGACGGGTTACTCCCCAAAGCTATGGGGGATACTTCAGCTCACACACCTTGTCTCTTGACTTTTCCGCCACAAAAAACCAGTCAGGTTCAGAGATAAGAGCTACTTTGTCCCTTAAGTCACCTCCAACCTCCATATACTTTCGTTGATGTTTCTTTTTCTTTCTCTTCTTGATTTCATGAATGGACCTTGAAGTGTTGCCATGTGCAATAGATGACCAAGATACTGCAACCTTAGAGATTATGCCCGAGACTTTTTCAGGTGGTGGTCTTGCACTTCTGCTTTTTCCCACTATTTGGAGCATTCCAACTGAAGCTTGATTTCCTTCACCTACACCCTGCTTCTTGATATCCAACACTTTTAAAGTTATTTCCTCCTCAAAAGATTTCAATGTCAGAGTACCTTTTTCAATGTCCACATTGCATCTACTAGTGAGCAAGAATGGTCGACCAAGAATGATGGGAGTCTCTTCATCCTCAGGAATATCCATGATCTCAAAATCAACTGGAAAGACGAATTTATCAATCACCACCAACACATCTTCAGCTAACCCATATGATTGCTTAGTTATGTGGTCAGCAAATTTAAGATTTGTTCTCCCATCACTCACCTTCCCAATTTCCAACTTTTTAAAAATGGATAATGGCACGAAACTTACACTCGCACCTGAATCAATGAGGACCTTCTTGAAATTTATGTTTTTTATGGTGCAAGGTATTGCGACCGATCCGGGATCCTTCTGCTTGATTGGGATCTTCCTTTCCGGCGAGATTGCACTGTACTTTTCCTTTGGAACAACCGGCTCATCTCCAATAGGTCTTTTATTAGTTATCACTTCTTTCATGAATTTCTGATACAAGGGCATTTGGTCGAGTGCTTCAAAGAATGACATATGGACTTCTAACTTTTTGAACATTGAGATAAATTTCTCAAAGTCCTTCTCTTTAGGATCTTTCTTTGTCACTCTCTGAGGGTAAGGTAGCTTAATCTGTGGTTTAGCCTCCTCTTTCTTTTTCTCTTCAGTTGGCTTCACGGGTGGTAAAGCTCTTTCTGGTTCTTTCCTGTTTTCTCTCACTTCCAGATGCACCTCTATACATTGATAATCATTTGTTTCCATTTCTTCCTCTTCTTCCACAACTCTCTGACTTCTCGTTGTGACAACATTAACATTCTCATGATTTTTTGGATTCGGTATTGTTGCACTCGGGAGGGATCCTTGAGCATGCATGGAGAGTTGTTGTGCTATTTGTCCCAACTGAACTTTAAGATTTTTGATAGAAGCTGTATTATTCCTTTGATTATTTCTGGTCTCTTCTTGGAATTGCATACTGTGAGTTGCCATCTTCTCAATTGCTATCTCCCATTGTGCTTTTTGGGGAGCCTGTTGTTGAAATTGTTGCTGAGGTTGTTGATATTGTTGCTGGTATAGTTGGTGATATTGGATGGGTCCTTGCTTCGGAACATTCCCTTGTTGACCCGTCCAGGAGAAATTTGGATGATTTTTCCACCCCGGATTATAAGTATTGGAGTAGGGATTGTTCTGCCTCAAAATTTTAATTTCTTCTACCTGTTGTGCTGTAGCAACACATTGCATGGCGAAGTGAGGCCCCCCACAAATTTCATAATTTACTGCTTGAACTGATTGAACCTGAGCCACATTCTGAGTACCAAGATTCATCTTCTTAAGTCTTCTCTCGACTTCGGCTGCAATCTGGTCTTCCATCTTTACCACTTGCTCAATAAGTTTCAAATCAACCATCCTTCCTGGTTGGCTCACAGTGCGATCATACAACTCCAAATGCTCGTTTGCGGCTATGACTTCAATGATCTTTTTGATACCAGTGGCTGTTGTAAAATTAGATGAGCCACCGGCAGCTGTATCAATTAGTTGCTTGGTCTTCAACTGGAGGCCATTGACGAAGTTTTGCATCTGTTCGGTTGCATCCATGTTATGAGTAGGACATGCAACCAACAACCTCTTAAATCTCTTATATGCATCTCAGAGTAACTCTCCCTCCTTCTGCTTAAAACTTACTATATCATACCTTTTTCGAATGTACACCGAGGCAGGAAAGTACTCATTCAAAAATGTTGTCTCCATCTCTTGCCAAGTGGTGATACTCCCGGCAGGTAAGGAATAAAACCAATCTTCTGCATCATCTGACAAGGTAAAAGGGAACATGACCAGCTTTTTGGCTTCTTTAGAATGTCCTTCAATTTTTAGTGACGTGCTCATAGTTAGAAACCTTTGGAGGTGCTTATTGGCATCTTTATTAATTTTTCCAGTAAAAGGTCTCCTCTAGAGCTGTCGGATGGTGGATGGATGCAACTGAAAGTGGTCAACATGAACCGGTTGATTTACGATGGTCAACCGGCCTGTTGGAGCATTGGCTCTTCCATAGTCCCCCAGAAGTCTCTCTACTAGAGGTGGATCAACAACCATGATAAGAGTTTCCGGCTCTGAATCTGTGTGCTCTGAGTGCCCTAAAACTGACACTTCTTTCTCTTGCTCAGAAATAATTGGTTCTGAACTCGACGCGGCCAGTCTTTCTAGTCTAGCTAGACGACGTCTGGCGTGCAAAGATCTCTCTGGTTCTGCGTCAAAAGAAAATCCAGCTGAGCCTTTACCTCACATACACAGGTTAGGAAATTATTAGTAATAAAAAAAAAAACAGGAAAATAAGATAAACAAATTTTGGTCACAGAGTGACAAAATTACAATTCAATTAAAATCAACACTTATAATTTGGTAGTCCCCGGCAACGGCGCCAAAAACTTGATCGGAAAAATAGCAAGTGTACTCTTTTAACAATGTAGTAATAAGTGGGGTTATCCCCAGAATCGATCTCTCGAGGACTGCGTATAATTTGTAAGTGCAGATGTTATTTCAAATAGACAAAAGTTCCTTTTGGGGGTTTTGATTTTTAAACTAATTCTAATGACAGAAAGAAATAATCAGAATAATAAAATGACTTTAACAATTATGAGAAATTATGCTAGGAAAGGTGTATGAATTGCTCAACAAGAACCCTAAATTATCCTCAAAGAGATATGCCTCCAAACCTTAATTTTACTGACCCTCAATTATTTTTCTTAAATTCCTTAACCGAAAAACCTTTGATAGTCTCCCTTGACCCTAATTCCTTAGCAGTCAAAAGAGAACATCAAGCAATAGTTCTGACAAGGTCTTTTAGTCACTACGGGGTATCCCTATTCCTAGGCAATATCTACCGTAATGTATTATGCAAAACAATAGATTGGTTTTTCAGGCCAAATCCCTAATCGTAAATCGTTCCTAATTTGTACGATCGAAAAAAGTATGAAATAATTTGCATAATAAACCCTAAACCCTAAACCCTAAACCCTAAACCCTAAACCCTAAAAGATTAAGGTAAGAAAGCAAAATCTCATTGACTAATTCAGAAAATGTTCATTACATAACAATTCAGGGACACCCCCTAGCATTGGGGGGTTTAGCCTCTCATAATATTCAAAACAAAAACAATAATAAGATTAAAAGTAGACATTACAATTTGATCGGATTGAAAATGATCCTTCAATTGCTTCCACGCATGAACGATCTTTCTCTCCAAATCTCCTTGATCGCCTCTCACTATCGTAACTTTGTTCGTGAAGTCAAAAGTGTTTTTCTTTCTCTCTCCACACAGCCTAAGTAATTCCAAAACACTCAAAACCGCGCGAAATTCCCAAAATACCTCTCAGGGCACTAAACTCAACAAATGAGAAAAATGAAGTTAATTTGGTACTCCCAGGCTTGCTGACACGGGCCGTGTCAGGTGACACGGGCACCCGTGTCAGCCCACTGTCCTCATTCCAATTTTATTCCAAATTTTGCAATTTTTCTCGATTTTTCGCTCCGATTCTTCCTGAATGTTTATGTGAACCTGAAAACACTAAAGAACACAACCAAGGCATAAAATGCGGTAAAAGAGATGTAAAACAAATAAACAATAACAAAATAGTAATTAAAACAAATAGCGAAATGACGTATGAAAACCACTGATCACCATACATAAAAAAGATAAGACCATGAGTAAATGGTCACCAAATTAGGAAGGCCAATTTCGAATTAACCTAGTGTTTTCAAATAATGCCTATGAAATTGAAGAATTGACACCTGAATGTTGAATTCTGAGAATAAGTCTATGCTGCATGAGATTCGAATAATGGAAGAATAATACTTAGGCAGTAAACATGCTAAAATGGAATTAAAATTTAAAAGATGCCAAAATGGTACATTGTCATTATTACAGTAGAATATAAGAAAATAAAAAGGTTGAAAATTTAAATAAGAAATTCAAACTTAATCTTCTCAAACGCTTCTTAGAAAATCTGATCTTGGTGTCATTCATGGTGTATTCAGTTTTTCAGTTTTTGGATCTCCCCATCTAGTGCACAAATAGCCTCAACATGTTGAATACCAATATTTGCTTCCTGGAATAGTTTTTCTTCGACGGAAGCGAATGTTGAAGTTTTATATCAACTTTCTGTCACTCTACTTCTTCAATATTTTGTTGCAATACATCCATTTGTTTCATCCAACTTAAGATGTTTGCATTGTGAGTCGCCACCTGATCCTTCTATTCTTTAACCTTTGCATCCAACTCATTGATCTAACCTTGAGACTGAGTGACTAAGTACCATTACCGAGACATTGCATTAGTATGCTTTCTGAACTAACTTATGATGTATAGTGGCCTCTGAAGCATCTCAGTCTCTAATATTTGAATAAGATCAATGGCCTTTGATAAGCATACAAGTGGTAAACCATTTCACCTACCTCTGGCACCTGTCCACTTACCTGTCATGAATATGAAATATCTTCTGACACTTGGGTTGTAACTGCTGGGTAAAAACCTTCAGATTATGATGATTTGACTTAAATGTCGTGCATCTTGCCTCCATTGTCTTTAAGTTTTACTATAATAAAAAAATTCATTTTCACTTAAAACACGCTACTTAATTAGACTCACACATTTTTCTCTCTCACTTCTCTCACTTTCGTTCACAAGCTTTCTCTAAAAAACTACATTTCAAAAGAAACCCTAATAACCAAAAAATTCTTTTGCAATGGATTCATCATCCTCTCAACAAGTACCCATGAATGTCAAATCTGGTAAAATCCTGAACATCCATCCAAGAACTATTAATATCAAGAAGGAGGATCTGAAGCTCATAGTGGAGCATATTGTGGATTTTTATTCCTTCAATCTGAATGGTTTCTCCACCTGGAGTTTCTTCAGAGTGCAAGAATGGTCATAATTTTTTTAGATGTTAAATGGTCCAACTTATCCCCATCTAGTTAGGGATTTCTGGGTAAGAGCTAAAGTTTATGATGAGGTTGTTGCTTCTATGGAAGAATATCAGAAGGTTGCTGGAGATAGCTTTTTGAAAGGGAAGAGTAGAAGAGTAATGGGTCTGAAGGAGTTTGAAGAAGTGGAAATTAGGTCAGCTGTGATGGGTGCTGATATCATCATCACTCATAAGATTATTGCCAAGCTTTTTGTTATGTCAAACACATAAAGGTTCATTCTAAACACCAAGGAAAGCAATCTTGAAGCTGATGTCATCAAAACCAGATTGTTTGAAAATACATCATCCTCTTCAGATTTTAGAAAGGTGAAGAACTTGAAGACTACTTACAAGCTTCTGTTCAAGATCCTCATTGGATGTCTGATCCATAGAGAAGGTAGCATTGATCAAATCTCTTGGGATAAAAAACACTTCATCTGGTATGTGGTCAATGAAGAGAATATCAATACCCATGATTACATCTTTCATCATCTATGTGAGGCTATCAAGGATATCAAGAATTATAAGAAGAAGAATGTACCTTATGCTAGACTCCTATCTGAATTGTTCTATTAGAGTCCTCTGGTTGACTCCCTAAAGAAGCTTCTGCTCAAGGTGATCTGGAAGAGATTCATGGAAACATTATTTCTTCTTCAATTCTTGCCAACATGAAGCTTTTAAAGAAGAATGAAATAGTGATTTCAGAAGAACCTCTCAGAGTCAGAAGCTCAAAATCTGCCTATCTTGAGGATTATGCAGTAACTACCAAGCATGATAATTCTAAGGTAATTAAGGAATATATTGAGATGGAACTTAAAGAAACTGGTGTAGTTCTTACATATGAAGACTTACCAGAAGAACCAACTGATTTATACAAACCTTTCAAGAAAATAAAGCAAGTGGCTTTTGATGCTCAAAAAGTTGTTCAGAAACCTCCTAAGTAGAAGGTTGTACATCAGAAGCAGATTCAGAAGGAAATTGAAAAGGTAGACTCTTCTACTGTCTTGATGCCCACTAAGACAAGAAGTAGAAGAACTTCTCAGAAGACATCTTCATCTTTCTGTCACTTCTGGTACTCCTGTGAAGAAGAGGAAGTTAAGAAAGTTGGTTCTTTCTTCTGAAATTGCTAAGGAAGAGGAAGAAATTAAGGTACCTCTTGCCAGGAAGATAAAGGTTGCAGATGCTGAAGCTCAGAAGGTTGTATAGTGAGTTATTCAGAGGGGATAACAACTTATTGTCTCTGCCCAGATAGTTAAAGCAGAGACATTACATACAACTTTTGATGCTCAAATGGATGAAGTTACTGTTGAAGAAGAGGTTCTGAAGGCTGGTGAAGTCCAAGCTGTTAAAGCTATAGTTGGGTTGAAGTCTATTGAGGTTGCCTCTAAAGTTGAAGCCTCTTGTGTACCAAAAGAAGTTGTATCAGAAGCTACTATCCACCTTGCTTCTAAAGCTGGTGGAGAAAATGAGCAAGTTACTCCATATGCTAAGGAAACTGAATGTACCTTTGAGGATTATTTTGATTCTTTCACCTTAAACCACACATCACCAACACCCTCACCCAAACCATCTTATAAAAACACCTCATCACATGTCCGCAACTAGGTTCAATAATAAGAACTTATGATGGATACACCTAGCCTAACACCATTCATTCATATTCTAGAAAATGCCATGAATCTAGTTGATTATGAACATCCTGCCGGTGAAAATACTGATGATCTGAAACAACTGGCATACTTTTCTGACTTTGAACGACTTCCACCTTTAAATACCCTGTTTGGACCCTTATAGATGTTTCTAGTGGGAAAGCTTCATCAAGTTATAGCTCAAAATCAATTTTTGATCCTATTGCTGCTCTTGGTCTCAAACCTGTTACTCTCAAACCTATTTTTATCAAACCTATATAAGTTATCCCTCTTTAAATCTTCACCACACAAAATGACCAAGCATGTTCAACTGAAGAAACTTCTAATCAGAATAAATTATCTGATTAGTTTGAAGCTGAACATGTATCCTAATATCAACATGAACCTGAACCTTCACATAACCCTAACATACACCTCAAACCTCACCCCAACCTACACCTCAACATACACCCCAACCCTCACCTCAACATACACCTCAATCAAAACCTTGTCCTGTTCAGAATTAATCTTAAGTTCAAGTCACATATGAAACTTAGATTGAATCTGAACAAGTTTCTCTGCACCATCCTCCACCTGAAACCTCCATCAACCAAACTAGCCAAGAAAACCAACCATCTGGCCATCACTCCTCTCCAAAAAAAAAATGATGATGTGTCAGTATCTGGCATAGTATTTCTATCCACTCCCATAGAGACATAAATTCCACAACCTAACATTCCACTTCTTCCACCATATAACCAAGCCCTTTTGGAAGAATATAGAATTGCCCCCTTGATAGATTGCAGAATATGGTTGTTGAGAGAACTACAAACTCTTACCTAATAGCTTATGCTGCAAAATAGGATTCTCTCTCAACCTCTATGGTATCAGTTATTCAGAATTTGAAGTACATCTCCTTAGAGTCTGTTGCTTCTTCTAGTCAAAGGAAAGAGATTTTGGAAGCAAAGCTAGGTTTTGTTGCTTCTAATCAGGAATATATGGCTAATAAGCAAAGGGATATGGATGATCGGATGAACGTTATGGATGCCAGACAAGATGACATGGGTGCTGATCTGAAAGTAGTTCTCGAGCCTCTGAAGCAGAAACCTTAGGTTCTAGAATTTAGTCACCCTTGTTTTTATCTTTTCTGAACTTATGTTATGCATCACTCTCTTTTTATTTTTCTTAATGAAAATTCTTCTTCAATATCTTTTCTATCCTTTTTTATTTATCTTTTTATTAATGACAAAATAGGGGGAGGTAAAAGAGTATTTAAGCACTTGAATCTGATGATTATTTTTAGTACCTCTTATTTTCTAAAGATTTTTTTTTTGTGCTTTTAAAGGAATTTAATTAACCTGGATAGGACTTAGGGAGAGCTTACAAACCTCACCCTCTAGACTATCAGACTCAGGGGGAGCTTACAAACCTCAGACCATGAAGTCAACATGTTAATTAAATCAACAACCATTGTTCTTAAATACTTTTGTTTGTCATCATAAAAAAGGGGGGATTATTGGAACAAAAATGGTTGATACCATATCCCTTGGGTTTTTATCATAACAAAGTATTTAAAGAACAATTGGGCTCTCTAACATCTATTCAAGTTTGCAGGATTTTAAGTCTAAGAACAGATAAAGAGAAGCTTAAGGATTATGAATCTGAAGTTTAAACTATGGCTCTGAAGATCACTTCTGAAGACTCTGGCTTTTATGGAAGATCAAGAATCTGAAGAAGTCAAATCTAAAAAAAGTCTGCCTCTGGTGACCCAGACTTTGAAGCTTCAGAAGCCAAGAAGTAGACTCTTAAGTCATCTACCTCTTAAGATTGAAGTATGAAGAAAGTCAACCTATGAAGAAAGTTCACTTCATTCGAGACAACTCTAACGGACTCAAAGACTTTTTGATCACATGAAGACTTAAGGAAAAATCTCATCTTTGTTGCATGAGCTTCAACGAAAAATTCCTCTTGCGGAAAGGTGCTCTCTTGATGTGTCTAATTAATTACAAAGCTAGCCTAACTTTTTGGTGAAAGTATTCAACGTCTCTTTTTCTCCTCTCTATATAATGAGATTCATACCTAAAGAAAATGTTTACAAAGCTACAATACAACTTTTCTAAACAAGACTCTGAATTTTGACAATCAAAGAGAAACTACTATGTCAATTTGCTAGACTTAGAACAACTTAACGTTTGTATATTTTGTATGTTCTTAAGTCTTAAAGTCTTTCTAAGTTGTATTCTATATATAACTCTGATTGTATATCAAGTGTATTTTTACCCAAATCTCTTAACATGTTGTTATAAAGTTAGAAGTACCTTGCCTGTGTGATTGAGAATTAAAGTCTCTTACTTATGGGTTTAAGCGTTGGATGTCTCTTGCTTGTGTTCTTGAGAATTGAAGTCTCTTACTTGTTGGTTTGAGAATTAGAAGTTTCTTGCTTGGTGCTTGAGCATTTGTAATCAGTTTAGTTATAATAGAAATCAGTTGGAAGTGCAAAGGGACTGGACTACTCTCAGGTTGTGAGAGGAACCAAGATAACTTCTTGTTTCTCTTGCTTTACTTTACTTTCTTGTGAACTTTATTTCGCTGGTATCATTTTTTACCTTTGGTTTAGATTCTGTTACAGAATCTGATAAAGATATTCAAAAGTTTAGACTTTGAGTGATTCTGATTTAGACTCTGGACTGAGTGTTAAGAATTTGATTAAGATTAATCAGAAATAGTAGAAGAAAAAGTTTGAGAAAATAGAACATAATTCAACCCCTTCTTGTGTTTTTCTCACCTTCGGATCATTCACTGAGGTAGAATATCGTGCAGTAGCAACAGGAGCTACCGAGCTTACGTGGCTCCTTAAATTATTGCAAGAACTACGAGTGCTAATAAAGCAGCTCCAGAGAATCCTATGTGATAATATAGGTGCAACGTAGTTGTGCTCAAATCCTGTTTTTCATACTAGGATCAATCATATCTCCATTGATTACCATTTTGTTTGAGAACAAGTCCAAGTAGGAACTCTACATGTCTCTCATGTGTCCAAGAAGGATCAACTAGATGATATTCTCACAAAGCCCTTAGCAACACATCCATTCAAAGATATAATGTCCAAAATGCATTTAATTGATGGAAACTTGCTCTTAAGGGGGTGTATTGGAGCATTTTGACACGTTAGATAATTATACAGCATAATCATACACTTGGTCAAACAAGATCCCTTATTCTCAGCCTAATTTATAATAATTATTTAATTTACACCTATCTATGCATTTAAGTCTTGTAATTACCTTTAATTACCTTACCAATTTTAGGGATATTTTCCTTATTTATGTATTACATTCACGATCAATGAAAGTGGAAAAAACAATGGTGTATTTTGTATGTTTGTTTATTTATCAAGATATATTATCCAACTGAGAGATTATTAAAATATTTTATTAAATATTTTATTATTATTATTATTATATTTCAATATTATTTTGTGGACATATATCTTTTTTTAAAAAAATTATATTAGACACTTATCGATTATGGACCTTAATTTATTTGTGATAAAATTAAGTTATAAGATTGATTATATTTCTAATTAGATAATTAATTATATATTTAATTAATTGATAAGAGCTCGATATGAATGAATGCTAGGATGCCTCATTTCAAAATAATGAGAAACTTAATTGGTCGTCACATTATATGTAAACTATGATCTCCAATATATCGAACATATTACAAATTGTCTCTTCTCTCCATCTGAAGAGTTATTAAGGCATGAGAAGTGTGGATTAAGGAAGAACCACAATGCAATGGGTTATCATCATTCATAACTCTTTCTGGATTAAGGAAGAACCACAATGTCTAATTTTTTTATTTAGGTTTATCCAAGTATTGCTATAATATTTGATAGATCAACATGTTGTAGATCCTAATGTTGTTTATGTGTGCATACTTGTATGTTTATTTAACTTATGCACTAATATATAATTATAGTTTTAATCTATATAATGATTATGTATTTTGTGATTAATTATTTAATTAGTTTCAATAACAGGATCAATTGTTATTTTAAAATTAGGTTGCTTAAGAAAAACTCATTGAATGAACAAAAATGCATGAGAGAGAGAGAGTGTGTGTGTGTGTTTGAACAAGATCTTCTTCCTTTGATAATATGTTAATTACATTTGAGATGGATCTAGCTTTACATGTATACATGTTATGTTCATCAAGTTAGTTACACACTCTAACTTGATGTTATTTATGTGGATCTGTGTGCTTGCAGGTATAGTCAAGAAGTGATCCAAGATGGTGAAGCTTATGGATTGCAAATGTCCAAGTCAACTAGTAGCTACTTAGTTTTGGTGATAAAAATACTTAAAGTCAAGAAACTGATGAAGATAGCTCAAGTGGTCAAATATGCACAAGATTTTTTATCAAGATATCCTCTTAAATTAAGCTACCTGGTTAAAGTCAACACTGCAGTCCAACGACTTTCAAGTGAAGTGTTGGGTTTCAAGGATCAACGATAGTTTAACCTTTCAAAACTCTCAAATGATGGTAATCAACATGAAGACATATCAAAGTTAATCAATAATACTAAAGGTTCTTGTGTGACGCTAAGGTCACAGATAATGATTCCAAGACTTGAAGCTTTAGAGTTGTGAAAGAGATAAAGTGTAAAAGCTCGCCTGAGTGATCACTGTATTGTAAAGACACAAGGGCATTTTTGGAAACATCATGGCTAAAAAACACACACACACACACACACACACTTTAAAAACCCTTGATAATCCTATTATATTTTAATAAAATTACCCAAAAAAATGTTTTTAAGGCCGAGCTAGTTTATTATGAGAGTGTTCAATTGATTATGGGACTTTTCTAAATTGTCTAATCGATTAAAACTTTGGCCTAATTGATTAGATGATGCATAATTGAGTCTATAATTGGATTGGGATAGTCTCTTATTGTTTAGTAACGAATCTATACCAAAGCCCTCCATTTTGGGCCACAACAATAGATTTTTAGCACTGCCTAACGGATTAGCCTAATTGATTAGAGCATTGATTTGGACCATGGATTGTTTCTAAATTTATACCACACCTTGGCCTATAAATAGAGAGCTTCTCTGTCACTTTTTCACATCCTGAAAAATGTGAAAAACCTTACTTTTCTTTTCAATCACCGCCTCTCTAAATATTTCTTATTTTCTCACATATTTTACGCATAGTGCTTTGAGTGTGTTGTTTAGTCTAGTGAGGAATATTGTTTTGGGCGAGGGAAAAATTTTAAATTTACCAAGAATATATTTTTCTCTTGAGTAAATAATTTTTCCTTAGGAAATTTTTATTTTGTTTGGGAGCTAAACCATTTAAAAACCTCTGATTTTTATTTGGGGATTTGTCTTAGTCTTCCTTTGGTTCATGAGCTCCGCCATTGAAGAAAAAACTCTATTTTGGTTCGTGAAGATCAACTAGTAAAAATATTAACAACGATTATTAAGCTCATCCCGATTAAAAGCTTTATAGGTTCAATATCAACCTGATATAAAATATCACTTGGTTTCTGAGTTCAACCTGGTATAAAAACTTAGTAGCTTCGAGATCAGACTGGTAAAAATCTCAGTTTGGTTCATGGTTAACATGTATTAAACCCCTTCGGCTCGAAGGATATCCGACTGAAAACTCTGTTTTGGTTAAAATATTAGCCTGTGCACAATTTTTGTTTGGTCTGGAGACTATTCGATTCAAGTCTTATTCGTTGTTTGGTTAAAAGTTATCCTGAAAATTCATTTCCTTTGTATAAAGAGGGTTCGTGGGCATAACCTTCTAAAAGCTCTCAAGCATAATGGATACTCTCAAGATCAATTCTTGGGGACATGATTAGGTTTTCTTGGCCGAGCCTGTATAATTCTTTGATGTTATTTCTCTTCCTTTATCTCATTTATTTTCAGTAAAAAAAATCTTTATATTTCTGCTGCACACTTATTCAAATGTTTTGATAAAATCTATTCAAACTCGGATCTATGAAATTGTTTTTTTTTAATCAACAATTTTAAAACCTCCACAATTTACCCCCCCCCCCCCTCTTGTGCATGGAGTCATATGTCCAACAATTTTGTAACACCCACATATAATATAAGTCTAGAATAATTCATATTATACATGATTGTAAATTAGGTATTGAAATAAACATAAGTTCCTAGTGACACATTATACATATTACATGCCCAAAACACCAAAGTACTAAAGTGGCATAAACATATACAAGATGTCCAAAACAACTAAGAACTAGATCATAAAAATGATCCCAAAATAGAGTCTTCTCAGCAGAATCAACTCCATCAAAAGCCAAAACAAGTAAGGATATCAAACTGCCTTATCCTTACCCTTCACGGAACCTGAAGCACCTGAAATATAATCAACAACATGGGGTGAGATATTAATCCCAGTGGGTTCCCTATCTTATGGTTTCTCTCGACTTTACAAGGTTCTAATCAATCCTAACTCAAGCCCAAAGGGGAAGGGATAAGGCTTTGAGCTCACAAAACACACTATATGGGAACATGTTGCTTGAGTCCAATAACTCAAACTATCACTAGTCGGAAACTATACCAAGGCATCCCCTTTTCCCGTCCTCTCATACATCTAGGACTTTCAACCGGGTAATGGATCCTTGTAATGTACTTTGAGATACAAAATGGATTCAGATTCAAGGTGCTTACACATGAATCGTCGCTTCTCATGGGTCCACCCCCATCACAAGCCTTTATCCGTAGGTTCCATTCGTACTACACATGTGAATAAAACTTTTTAAAGTAATAGTGCGTACATTCCAGAGGAGCGCTCTGCATAAGCCTCAACTCTAGGAATGTCACATCGCAAGGGATCACTTTCGACTACATGATCATAACACAACATGATTGTATTCGACAATCGTAAGGCAACACATTCACCTTGTTCTCAAAGTAACACAAAACCAACACATGTTCCATATATTGTCTCACCTCTCCACTAGACAACCACTTGTCAAAGATGTGCACCTAAGCATCAAACACACAAGTATCGTCATCTAAATTATCTATCAACTCCTAGTTACACCATTAGGTCATTCCATTAAACTGTGACACGGTTTTCCCCACTCTTTCTTAATTCTTTTTAATCACACAACATCATTTTAATCAATTCACCAACCCACAATTACACATGCATATCATTCATTATAATCAAGGTATATAAGGTAAAGTAACAATAGTCATGTATAGAAGACAACCAATAAGCAAGAAAACAAAAGGGGAAAACACTGCTACATTCGCAGTGCGAAGCCCAAGCGAGCTCCTTAGCTTTGAGTTCACAGTGCGAACCAGGAAATAAAAATGGAAGTAGCGAAAGGTC
Source organism: Lathyrus tuberosus (assembly GCA_022829125.1). Classification (NCBI taxonomy): domain Eukaryota; kingdom Viridiplantae; phylum Streptophyta; class Magnoliopsida; order Fabales; family Fabaceae; genus Lathyrus; species Lathyrus tuberosus. The sequence continues at coordinate 5,991,545 of JALAZF010000394.1, forward strand.
CCCTTGATCGTAGTGCGAACGATGGGCAAACCTTCTCCTTCAGCTTCGCTTACACTCGCAGTGCGAGCATGACAAAACTGTCATGTTCGCTGGCCTTTCGCCTCCGTTCGCAATGTGAACCCTTCGCTCCAAAACTTCATACTAACGTGAAACATACAGTTCGTAGGGGTTTCAACCCCCATATTTACCAGACCTCAATCCATAATCAATGTTGACATATTCACTCATGTAATAACATTTTGAACCATAACCACAATAATAACATGAATTAACCTGAAATATGTATTTCTCATGGAAAGGAAACAAAAACACCATAACCTAACTTTTCTCATTCTATCCAAATACTCTAACCTTGAGTTTCTACCTAGAACCCACCTCTAAAAGACGATGAAGAAGTTGTTGATGATGAAGATGAGATGATTTGATGATGAGTGGTGATGATTCCTCTTTTACTAGATTTTCTTCTTCTTTCTTTCTACTTTCTCTTCTTCCTCCACTTCTTCTCTTTCTTTTCCTCTCTTATTTCTTTTCTTTCCTTCTCTCTATTACTTATTCCACAAAGTTGGAAAAGGGCAATGGAAAATAAAGAAAATTGATATTTAGAAATATCTCATTGGGAGTTAGTAAGACCAACTTGGTTAAAAGCCCAAATAAATGAGCATCCAAAAAGTCTCTAATGTACCAATTAATAAAACCTTAGAGTCATATAATATTAATTAATTCAACTCTGAGTTCATCAGTTACCCCAATTATCCTAACAGATAACTCGCAGAGCACACTGGAACCCAGCTGATCTCTACTAAAAATATTTAGAGCATTTTATTAAATACGGGGTATTACATCCTACCCCCTTAAATAAAAAATCGTCCCCGAATTTAAATATTACTTGAAAAAGGTGAGGGTAAGCATCCCGCATCTCAGACTCAAGGTCCCAAGTAGCATCACCCGGATATGTTGTATCCCATTGATCCTTACTAAGAGGAATTTCCTTTTTTCTCAACACCTTGGTTTATCTCCCCACAACACAGCTTGATAGAGGTTCAAAAGTCAAGTCTGCTTCTATCTCAATTGTATCTGGTAGAACTGGTTGATGAGAGTTGGGAATAAACTTCCAGAGTTGAGACACGTGAAATACGTCATGCATGTCAGATATAAAAGGTGGCAAGGCTAGTCTGTAGGCTACTTCACCAATCCTTTCCAAGATTTGAAAAATGAGGTTTTAATCACCAGATTATTTAGAACTCATTTGATTTTGATTTTCAAGATAAAAATTCATTTTTAAAATGTTTAAAAACAATAAAAAATGAATTTATTCACAAAAATATCAACTATATTAAATAAATAATATAAATCTGATTTTTTTGTAGAATAAAATACTTTAATATTTTTTTGATTTTTCAGAAAAAGAACCAATAAAAAATGATTAAAATTGAATGAGAAATTAATTTTAAAAGTTATTAACAAAAATAATATGAAAAATAAAAATAGTAAAAAAAAGAAACAAGTGATAAAAAAGAGGTCTGGGGCGAGGGGGATTCGAACCCCAGACCTCTCACTCGCCAATACACACAAACCAGTTGATCAACCACTGGGGCGCAATGCCAATTCAAGAATAATATGGCAAGTGCAAATTATATAGTAAAACAAGTTGGATTTCTGAAGCATGGCGCCATGGCCATCTTCTACCTCAAGCTCAGATACGTGAAGGCTCATATCTTCCTCATCTCTCAATCATTTCACATGATGCAAATATAAAAATCGTGCGTTTTCAGATGAGGAACACAATGGCAATACCCAATTTTATTGAAATTAATTGAATCCGAACATATCATGATAAAACCTGAAGAACCCTAAAATTGGCATGAACTCAATGAAATCCTATACACGAATTGTAAACAACAATTGATTGAGGGTAAATGATCTACAAACATCCAGAAACACAATGGTAACAAGAAAACATGTTTATGATGCATGATTCATTGAGTTTGAGAGTTCAAGTTTTACCTCTGCAAGTGAGAATCGAATTCTAGTTTGGAGGTGTTACAGATGAGTTCCAATGACTTGGACATCTTCCTTGTACCTCAATGGATGTGTTTGAATGCTTAGGTTGATTTGAAATGAGCTGGAATTGGTTGTGGCACCCTAACTGCAACTCTGTTAAAAGTTTGAGCAAATGGATGGTGATTTTGTGAATTTGGTCTTCCAGATGTTGTTTTAGTGTTTGATCAGCTCACATATGATGTTTATGAGGTGTGTGTGCGATTGGTTTGGTTGGAAACACACTCTAACTCAAAACCCGATAGTAACTTGCATTAGAAGGTATTTTTGGAGTGATAGTTGTGATTCTAATAAAGGCATCTGTTTAGGACCTTTGGTGTACTTAATTTGAGCACAAATGAGCTCTATTTATAGCAGAGCAAATTTGTTTTGGCATCAATAGTGTTTGGCAGCTTGGATCAGACCTTTGGCCAATGTGGATCAAATGGAATCTCAAGTCTCCTCTAGCCATTGACTTGAGATTAGAGCACAAGCCTATGGTTCTCTATTGTATGAGCTTATCTTGACTCATTTGGTCGATCATAAACTGATACATGCCAGCTCTATGCATCCATTGAATGTCTCAAAACAAAATTGGAGTCTTGAGGCATCTTTAGCTTTTTAGGGGTGGCACACCTACATGTAGTTCCAAAGACTTGGGAGGCATATGGACCAGTGCTTGTCCCTTGGTTGTTCCCCCTTGAGGTGTGCAGATGGATAACCATGTTTGAATTTGCCCAAATTGATCAATTCGAGCACTAAGGCACAAATCTGCCTTGCAAAAATAGTTTGCAGCAAGGCATGTTGCAACTGCCATAACCTCTAGCTCAGGTGGAGTTTGATGGAGTTCTTGGACATTTTGGAAAGGTGACATATCCTATTTCAACATGATGTCCAACTTTGGTTTTGAATCAACTTGAAATACAATGAAAAATGCCTCTACATTTTGGAAAAAATAAGGCAGATTCTGACTTAGTGGAAATTTCACTAAGTGTTGGAAAAATGTCATTTTCATGTTTTTTGTGATTTTGCTCAAGCAATAACTCAAAATCCATGATGATTTGGAATGAGGTATAGTTGACATATTTGAAGTATGTAACATGAACTTAAATCTGAGCTTTGAATGGGAGAAAAAGGCCTTAGGATTTGGGAGATATGGTCTTGCAAAGTTGGTACCCTAGCCACTTTGTTCCATAACTTAGAAAAATTCCAAGTTTTTTATGGTTACCCCTTTAACAAGTTAACTCATTTTATTTGATTTTTCTTGATGAATGATGATACAAATCACATATTAACATTGTTTTAGGGTTAAGGAACCTTGGTTAACCAAAAATCCAAAAAGTCAAACTTGGATTTTTGTACAGTTGACTTTTTCATCAGATGAAATTTTGACTTTGTGATCCCTTTTTGAAATCAATCCTTGGGCTCAATTAAACTTCATGGGTGGCCTCCAAGGGTATTTAGGAATATCTTGGACCTCTCCTCAAGGTTTGAGATCAAGGGTAGGTCAACAGTCAAGGATAGGGTTGACTTTTTCCATCAGAAACCCTAATTTGTGATCAAATGGTTTTGAGCTCTTGTGGCTTATGACTTGAGCTCTTTGAGTCAATAAAATTTTATAAACATGTCAATATGATGTATTTGAGGCCTTTTAAGTTCATTTTGAAGCTTCAAGCCATGCCTCACTTCACAAGTTAACTCTAGGGTTGAATTAGGTCAAAACCCTAATTCCTGATTTTTTGATAGATGGACCTCCAAGGTGATTTTGCCATTGTGGATGGGCTCTTGAGATCCTTTTGAGCTTATAGGACCATACATTGAGGCATTGGCTCATGCCTAGAAGAAAATTCTCATCTGGAAGCCTCAGTCGACCAAAAACCTAATTTGGTGACACATGCGATCTTGAGGCTTGATCCACTTGGTATATTGCAACCTTATGCTTAATTATTGATGTGGGAGACCTCTTGGTCCTCCATGGATGTTTGAGAGGTTAGACAAGTTGAAGATCGTGTCATTCCTTGATTGATCCTTTGTCTAAGTGCTCTGAGAGGGCTTGAAACCCTAATTCTTGATTGTAGTGAATGCTCAACAATCCTTGAGGAGATTGATGAGGCCTGAAGGTTCCCCCATATTGTGATGATGATTTGCACAATGATGGGAAATCTTGGTGTCATTGATCATCACAAAGGGATTCATAAATACATTGCATATGACGCCATGATAAATGAAAATACATATTGTTTCAAATCTTGATACATTTTCGAAGAACCATGATGTATACTAAAAACACCCTTATGAGCTTCCTCTAGAATCTTTATTTTCAATACCGTGTCATCCGAAACACAAACCCATTGATTAAATAGAATAACCCCATCCATGGCTTGCATGAAACCTAGTTCAACCAACATCTCTTATAACTTCTTATCTAGCACTTGCCCTTGTTGAATTTCATCTCTCAAGGTAGAATTGACATTCAAGTTTCCCATTATCACACTATCTGTAGTCCATACAAATTGAAGATTAAGATCTCAAAACTTTTCTAACAATGTGTATTCACACATCATCAACTCAGCTTTACGCACTTCCTTCCGACTTAACACATCTGCCACCTTATTCGCTTTACCTGGATGATACTTCAATTCAGAGTCAAAATCCTTCAAATACTCCATCCACCTCCTTTTACACATATCAATTCTTTCTGATCGAACAAATACTTTAAACTCTTATGGTAACTGAACATCTCAAAATGCACTCCATACAAGTAATGACGCCACACTTTCAGTGTAAAAACCGCGATCGCTAGCTCCAAATCATGAGTTGGATAATTCTCTTCATGGAATTTCAACTTACGAGAAGCGTAAGCCACCACTTGTCCATCTGCATTAACACGCCTCCTAATCTCCTATTAGAAGCACCACATAACACTTCATACGACTTGTTAGGACCGGGGATAATTAAAACAGGAGCAGTCATCAACCGTTCCATTAAACTCATAAAAATTTGCTCACAGCCCGAATCCCAATTATAATGAAACTCCTTCCGAGTAAGTCTAGTCATTGGTAAAGCCAATTGAGGAAACCTCATATTATAACATGCTAGTCCCAAGAAACTTCTGACCTCTGAAGCATTCTTCGGTCTCTCCTAATTAATCACCGCTTCAACTTTTGACGAATCTACCGCCACTCGTCCTTGAGATATAACATGACTAAGAAACCTAACTTCCGTCATCCAAAATCACACTTTCTTAACTTGGCAAAAAGTTGTCTCTCTTGCAATATCGCTATCACAATTCTCAAATGTTGTCCCTGCTCTTGAGGAGTACACGAATAAATAAAAATGTCATCAATAAAGATTACCATGAATTGGTCCAAGTAAGGATGGAATATCCAGTTCATGTAGTCCATGAAGATAGCCGGAGCATTTGTCACACCGAAAGGCATCACCAGAAATTCATAATGACCATAACGGGTTCTAAATGCGATTTTTGGTACGTCTGAACTCTTCACACGGATCTGATGATAACCCGACCATAAATCAATCTTCAAGAACATGCAGGCTCCTTTCAACTGATCTAATAGATCGTCTATCATGGGTAAGGGTACTTGTTCTTGATGGTGACTTTATTCAGTTGGCGGTAATCAATACACAAACGCATTCCACCATCCTTCTTCTTTACTAACAATACTGGAGCTCCCTAGGGTGAAACACTAGGTCGAACAAAATGCTTGGCTAACAACTCTTCTAATTGCTCCTTCAACTCTCGTAGCTCAAGTGGTGCCATCCGGTACGGAAGAACGGATATATGAGCTGTTCCTGGTACCAAGTCAATATAGAATTCCACTTCCCTCTCCGGAGGGAGAGAAGTGACATCCTCGGGGAAAACTTTTGGAAACTCACAGACTACAAGGATTTGCAAAACCTTCAGGTCATTAATTGCCTCTTTGGTGAGAACCAAATGAACAGACTTTTCCTTCTCAAGGAAGAAATTAACCATGTCAACCGTACCTTCTAAGATAAAAGTCAATACATCCTTCGGAGTAGCTTCTCTGGATGAAATGATGATTAACTTCTCCTCACAACTGATAAACACAGAATTAGCAGAAATTTAATCCATTCCCAAGACTACATCAACCTTCTTTAGTGGCAAACAAATAAGGTTAATCTGAAAAACTCTGCCATCCATCGATAACACACAGTTTTCATACATCAAAGGTGTCTCGACCATCTCATCCATAGCGGTAGTAACCACCATGGGAGGAGACAAAGGAATAGTTTGCAACCTAAGTCGCTACATACATTGCGTCGACACAAAAGATTGTGTTGCGCCATAATCAAACAATACAAAACAAGGATGTCCATTCAGGAAACACATACCCGCAATCAAAGAGTTTTCACCCTTTGTCTTCCTTGCATCCAAGGTATAAACTCGGCCGATACTCTTCCTTTGTACTTGGTTTTTATTCTGGGGACAATCTCTTGAAATATGGCCCATTCCATGACATTGGTAACATCTCGGTCCTCCACTTCTTCCATTGCACACCTCCCAAAATGATTCTTACCACAAAATTGGCACGAGGGAGGAGTGTTAGGTCTAGCACCCTGCACCTGCTTCCCCTTGAAGGGTTATTGTGTAGGCCTAAATGGTTGACTCGATCTTCCTTGATCTCTCTGTCCAATTCTAGTCACATCTCTCTTCTTGGACTCTCTTCAGGCTATGCTCAGCTACATAGCACTGTCTTAATAACTCAACATAAGTAGTGACCTCTCTTTGAGATACATTATGAGAGATTTCCGCCCTTAGACTAAACAGAAACTGATCGATCTTCCATTTCTCATCCAGAGCATATACGGCCTGCCTAGAGTAAGCAGCCATATCCTCAAATTTCTCGACATAAGCGGCTACGGTTATATTGCCTTGTCTAAACTGTTGGAATTCAAACTCCTTCTGAGTCCACAAGGAGCTAGGGAAATACTTATCCATAAAGGTAGTCTTGAATTGTTCCTACACCTTAGGCATACCTTGGATAGTCATAAGGGGCGAAGCACTTTCCCATCACCTCATAGAGAGACCCTTCAACGTGTGAGAAGCAAATACCACTTTGTTCTCTTCTCTACATGGAACAATAAAAAAGATCATCTCCACACCCGACACCCATTCGTGAGCTTTTACCGGGTCATGTCTGCCATGAAATTTTAGAGGGTTCATGCGGAAAAAGTCTCGGAAGCTCCGACCTGTAGCTTTTGGTGGAACCACTGTAGAATGAGGACCTTCATTCAGCTGTTGCAACATCTATTACAAGAAATGATTCTGCTGCTGTTGCATCTGCTGTAAAAACTGGGGCCATTGAAAATTCTCGCTACTACCCAGAGGGTTTGAGTCGGATGTTGGAGTTGCAGGCCTACCATTTCTTATGCATTCGTCCACTATGTCCCTAAATGTTATACAAACAGAATCAAGTTGATCAGGCTAAATACTATAAATATAACATCCTGAACGATGATGTCCGCACACATATGAAGCAGAAAAAAACACTTATAATATTTCATGGCTAGGTCGAGGATACGACCTGCTCTGATACAAACTACGCCACCCACATATAATAGAAGTCTAGAACAATTCATATTATACATGATTGTAAATTTGGTACTGAAATAAACATAAGTTTTTAGTGACACATTATACATATTACATGCCCAAAACACCAAAGTACTAAAGTGGCATAAACATATACAAGATGTCCAAAACAACTAAGAAATAGATCATAAAAATGATCCCAAAACAGAGTCTTCTCAGCGGAAACAACGCCATCAAAAGCCAAAACAAGTAAGGATATCAAACTGCCTTATCCTTACCCTTCACGGAACCTGAAGCACCTGAAATATAATCAACAACATGGGGTGAGATATTAATCCCAGTGGGTTCCCTATCTTATGGATTCTCCCGACTTTACAAGGTTATAATAATTCCTAACTCAAGCCCAAAGGGGAATGGATAGGGCTTTGAGCTCACAAAACACACTATATGGGAACATGTTGCGTGAGTCCAACAACTTAAACTATCACTAGTCAGAAACTATACCAAGGCATCCCCTTTTCCCGTCCTCTCCTACGTCTAGGACTTTCGACCGGGTCATGGATCCTTGTAATGTACTTTGACATACGAAATGGATACGGATTCAAGGTGCTTATACATGAATCATCGCTTCTCATGGGTCCACCCCTATCACAAGCCTTTACTCGTAGGTTCCATTCGTACTACACGCGGGAATCAAACCTGTCAAAGTAATAATGCGTACATTCCAGATGAGCGCTCTACATAAGCCTTAACTCTAGGAATGACACATCGCGAGGGATCATTTCCGACTACATGATCACAACACAACATGATTGTATTTGACAATTGCAAGGAAAAACATTCACCTTATTCTCAAAGTAATCCAAAACCAACACATTATCCATATAGTGTCTCACCTCTCCACTAGACAACCACTTGTCAAGGATGCTCACCTAGGCATCAAACGTATAAGCATCATCATCTAAATTATCTATCAACTCCTAGTTACACCATTAGGTCATTCTATTAAATTGTGACAAGGTTTTCCTCACTCTTTCTTAATTCTTTTTAATCACACAACATCATTTTAATCAATTCACCAACCCACAATTACACATACATATCATTCATAATAATCAAGATAAACAAGGTAAAGTAACAATAGTCATGTATGGAAGATAATCAAGAAGCAAGAAAGCAAAAGGGGGAAAACACAACTACATTCACAGTGCGAAGCCCAAGCGAGCTCCTTCGCTTTGAGTTCGCAGTGCGAACTCTGGGCGAACCAGGAAATAAAAGTGGCAGTAGCGATAGGTCCCTTTGATCGCAGTGCGAACGCTGGGCGAACCTTCTCCTTCAGCTTCGCTTAGACTCGCAGTGCGAGCATGACAAAACTGTCATGTTCGCTAGCCATTCGCCTGCGATCGCAGTGTGAACAATGCTTTCCAGAACTTCATACTAACGTGAGACATACAGTTGAAAAGGGTTTCAACCCCTATTCTTACTTAACCTCGATCCATCATCAATGTTGACATATTCACTCATGAAATAACATTTTGAACCATAACCTTAACAATAGCATGAATATAACATGAAATATGTATTTCTCATGGAAGGGAAACAAAAACACCATAATCTAACTGTTCTCATTCTATCCAAATACTCTAACCCTGAGTTTCTACCTAGAACCCACCTCTAAATGATGATGAAGAAGTTGTTGATGATAAATATGAGATGATTTGATGATGAGTGGTGATGATTCCTCTTTTACTAGATTTTCTTCTTCTTTCTTTATACTTTCTCTTCTTCCTCCACTTCTTCTCTTTCTTTTCCTCTCTTATTTCTCTTATTTCCTTCTCTCTTATATTTATTCCACAAAGTTGGAAAAGGACAATGGAAAATAAAGAAAATTGATATTTATAAATATCTCATTGGAAGTTAGTAAGACCAACTTGGTTAAAAACCCGACTAAATAAGCATCGAAAAAGTCTCTAATGTACCAATTAATAAAACCTCAGAGTCAGATAATATTAATTAAGTCAACTCTGAGTTCATCAGTTACTCTAATTATCTTAACAGATAACTCTCAGAGCACACTGAAACCCAACTTATCTTAACTAATATTATTTAGCGACTTTCTTAACTAAATCTCTTACCACCTAACTAATTTTCCAAAGATAACACGCCTATTTATGGTTGATCTATACTCCAATATTCCCCCACAAACTTATGGAGGTTGAAGTGGAGCCACTTTAAGTTTGTTTATGAAGTCATTGGCAGATTGGTTGGAAGCGGTTTTGTTAGCATAACAGTGGTCTGCGCGTGACCAGAGACATGCTGAATATGCAATTTTCTTGTTACCACTCTTTCACTGATAAAATGTATATCAAATTTGAAGTGTTTTATTCTAGCATGTAGAATCGAATTGTAACACAATATAACGACTAAGGTTATCACATAGTAACATAGGCACTAAGTAACTAATATGAAGTTCAGATAAGAGTGATTTAAGCCATAATAATTCAGAGGTTGTGTGAGCCAAAACTCTATACTCTTCTTATGTGCTTGAACGTGCCACAATAGATGGCTTCTTTGAGCTCCATGATAGCAAGTTAAGCCCTAAATAAACATATGACCTTGAAGGTGATCTTCGATTATCAGGGTCACTTTCATAATCTGAATCACTATAAGATCTTGGTGAAAACTTCTGCGAAATATTATTTAGTGTAAGTGTCAAACCATGAGTGACAATCCCACTTAGATATCATAGAATGCATTTGTCATGAAGTTTGGTGATGAGTCCATTAATTAGTGTGGAAGATGTGCCAGTAAGAAGTATGTTATCAACATATACTAATTAATACAAAGTAAAATCCTGATGTTTGTAAACAAAGAGTGAGTGATCACATTTGCTTATGGAAAACCAAATTGAATTAAGGCTTGATGATTTTTTTTCATACCAAGCCCTTGCACCCTGCTTCAAACCATAAATGGCTTTCCTTAACTTGCATACCAAGGTTGGATTGAAGTTAACAAATCCAGGTGGTTGTTGCATATAAAAATCTTCATGGGGGTCCCATTGAGAAAATCATTGTTTATGTCAATATGATGTACTTACCAATTTTATGTGATAGCCAAGGATAAAATGAATCTAATAGTTGTTAATTTTACTACACGGGAAAAGGTTTCATGAAAATCAAAACCTTGTTTTTGATAGAACCCTTTTGCCACTAGCCTTGCCTTATGTTTGTTAACACTTCCATTTGGATTTTCTTTGATCTTAAACACCCATATGTAACCTATAATTCTCTCGTGAGAAAGTAATGTTGTAATATTCCAAGTATCATTCTTGAGGAGTGAGTTATACTCAACATTCATTACTTCAAACCACTCAGGTTGGGAAAGATCTTGTTTTTTAGTATTGGTTTTAGTGTGAACAACAAAGGCTTTTGGTTTTGACTTGTCTATTTTAGTTCTACTAAGCATGGGATGGTCATTAACCAATAAAGTGGTATGATGAGGTAGGATATCAATAGAAGTGGAAATATATTCTATAGATTGAGTAATGTACTATGGATAAAAGGTGGAAGTACAATACTTTTTATGAGTTGAATTAAGCCCTAAGTTATTAGTAGACTCAAATAATATAGGTTTAGGTGCAATCATGACATGATGGGTAGGTGTGCTTGACTTAGTTTTAAAAGTGTTGGACACATGTGAAGGTTCAGAAGAGTGTTAAGCAATTAATGACTGGTTTTATTCTATATGTGTATATTGTTTTTGTTCAACAAGTAAAGTTGTGTTGGAACTAGTTGTATCAATTAGCATAATGTCTTTTGGGAGGCTACGTAACGAGCTGAGATAGTGTGTTCAATAACATGAACATTTTCTACATGTTGAGGTAAAGTTATAGGTTATATGTGTTTTGTAGGTAGTGGTGGTCTATACAAAGACAAAGGTAAGTTGGAGTTGTTGTGGGAATGGTCAATGTTTTTGGACTCAGATTTGTAGAGAAATTCAGATTCATTTGAAGATTACATCTTTGGATTTGAAAATTATTCCTTACATATTAAGATATGTATGGCCTTTGTGTGTAGGCGACTCTCCCACAAAGTGTTTGGTTTTGCTTACTTTCTTAGTGTAAAATAACTAAAATAAGTTGGTATATTTGGTATTGGACAATAGAGCATGTAACTTGTGCGACTTACCAAGACAATAAGAATTACAAAGTCAATAGAGCTTTTATTTCTTAATTGTATATTACACAACTAAAGTATGCTATGTAAGGCTCTAAAACTAGCATGACCTAACCTAGAATGCCAAATGGAAAAATTATTAGTGACTGACCTTGCATTATCAGATTGACTAGATGTAGTAGTATTATGTACAATGGGACTCAAATTTGTGACTTATGACTTAAGTTACTTCTTGTATATTCCAAAGTTAGATTGTTGAAGCAATACAATCCATTCTCATATATAAATCCTTTAAGCAGCACCAAGTTAGATGTCTGTGATTTGACATAACACTTGTTAGAATGGAATTCAAAATAAACATTATTGTTCTTAACAAATTTTGACACAAAAATTAAATTTCTAGTAATGCACGGATCATGAAGCAAATCAACTAGTTGCAACATAGAGTTTGACACAAGTTTAAATTTAAATTTAGAATGACAAACTGACTTAACTTCTAGGATATGCCCATTACCAACTATGACCTTATTTAGACCTGCACATGATGCATATGTTGTAAGTTTGAATCACCAAAGTTAATGTGATAAGATGCACCTGATTCTGCAAACCAGGCTTGGGATTTAAGGCCTTGAGGAATTTGCAAATTGTCGTGATGAGCTAGGGAAGGAGTTATCTATGCAGTTGTGGGAGTTTGATTCTTTGAACCTTCTTGTACAATAATTGAGTTACTTGATATAGGTACTTGTGCTTAAGCCCTATACGGAGCAGGTTCAAAGTACTCATCATATATATGCCAACAATCTACCACTAAATGGCCATACATGTTTCATAATTGACATGTTGGTCGATTACATGTGTTGTACACTTGTTTGCCACGACCTCTACCATGATTAGAACATGCTATACCACGATAATGATGATAACCAGATGAATTACCATTCCTACCAGATTTTGTGCAAACCACAACTTAAGAAACATTAGCAGTTGCACTAGGAGTTGCATGTTCTTAACAAAATTTAATTGAGCTTTTTAAACATAAAAAAACTCCTCAACATCATAGATATCAGTTGGTTCGACCTTACCAAAAATCATCATAATGAAAGGATTGTATCCTCAAGTAGTCCTTGAAGAATTTCGTCTATATGATCTCTTCCAGAAACTGGATCTCTACTAGCTAGGAGTGAATTAGTTATAGCACGAACACAAAGAACATATTCCAAATTCAAACAATTTTGTTTCTTGTTGGTCTTAAATTATGACCTCAGCTGATGAATTCGAGCTTTCATTTGAGAATTGAAGTGCTTGTGCACCATATCCTAAACTTCATATGCATGTTTCCATGAAATAACACGTCCTAACACTGCTTCTGATATTGTAGATAGTATCCATATAAACAATGCTTGATCTTGAACTATCCAAGATTCATAGTTTTTAGAAACTACAATAACAATCCTATCATTATCTGTTTTGAATATAGGAGAGATTTGACGATTTACTACCACTTCGTGGAGTTTGTGAGAAAGGATGTCACTTTCAACTAATTGATTCTACTGGAAGAAATTTTTTTCTTGGATATTTTTGGCGCAAACGTATTTACAGAGCTTGTAAACGCAAGTTGCATTGAAGTAGCTTGAGATGAGTGAGTTATATGATGTGAATCATGAGGTGAACTTTCTACTTCTTCCATTGAAGATTCTTTGAAACTTGATGTAGAACCTAATTTTTTCAGAGATTTAAATAAAAAATTGAAGCATCTTTGAAGCTTGGATCTTCAAGGAATAAAAAAAAGATGATGATGAAGCGGAAATAGGTCCCTTTTATGCATATGATACCATATTGAATGAACAACAATGCCTTAGAAAGCAAGAGGGATGGAATTTGATCAACACTACAAGAAAATTATGTTTAAAATTCGGCTAAAAGTCAACGCTACATGGATAAAATTCATCACTATTAGGTTATTAGCGTCGGCCCAACCTCAATGTCTAGGCGGACACCTCCATCCTAAAAGATAACAATAGCATTGAGTCGATGCTACATAACATCGGCTTTTGGATACGCTAGGGAAAAGCTAATACATGATTGAAAAGCCGACGTTATTTAGGCATTTAACGTTGGCCTTTGGAGATGCAAGTGTTAATGAATTTGATGCTAGCTTCGGCCTCAGCCTCCATTAATAATGACTAAGCATCGGAATTTTGAGATGCGAAATGGTTATAGGTATTTATCTAGTTTCTACTTTAACCGGCGCTTACTATATTTATAAAAAAAAATGTTCTTTTTACGCATATTAGAACATGTTTACAAACCTACTTTAAATAAATCACACCACAATATATATGATAAAATTTCCACACAATTCAAATTCATTCGAAATGCTATTATATAATAATATTAATCTGCAGTTATTCCCACTCTATGCATTCAACTCAGCAGTTCGCCAATACACTAATAACAAACAACTAACTAAACTGCTCATAATAGAATTGATGTATTATAGATCACATTCAGTTTAAGCTAATCAATGTTGGAATTCAACCACAATCTATGGAAATTCCTCTTCAATCTTGATCTCAAGATTGTTGACAAACCCACAAACACGCAATGACAATGAACGAGATTGAGAAAGAACAGTAAGAAAAGAAACGAAAGAAGAGAAATATTTGGAGAGAAAATTGTTACCCACAAACTGTGGAATTTATGTTTTATTCACTTGCAAGCTACAACTGTGAATTACAAAGTACTGTGATTCTTCACTACTTGTTGTTATTACAAAATACAAGGGATACTCCCTATTTATAGATTTAGGTTTACTTGATCTCCAAGCAAAAGCCCAAAACTATAAAAGCCCAAAATATCTATTTTGAACTAAATCAAATCTAATTTAAATCAAATCTGTGTGAGACAGCAATTCGACACACTAACATAAGTTTCGACACCTATTTCGACACTTCCTTGCTTCGACACAAGGAATTACAATTTAACACACCACCTAATTCATTGTGTCTAAGCTGTCCACATTCATCATGACTCTTAGTCTTCTGAAAGCTTCGACCTGCATTCCCTTCGTCATGATATCTGCAATCTGATTCTCAGTTCTGCAATGTTCCAAGTTCATCTTCCCTTCTGCTATCTGCTCTCGAAGATAATGGAACCTCAGTTCGATGTGCTTGCTTAAGTCCATACATGGCTTTATGTAGCCTGCACACCTTTCCTTCTTCGCCTTGTTTCACATACCCAGCTGGTTGTGCGACATAAACTTCTTCATCTAAGGGGTCATTAAGTAACGCACACTTCACGTCCATCTGATATGTGTGCCAATTGTTCATATTTGCTAGACCAACAACCAACCTGATTGTTTCAATCCTAGCAACAGGTGCGAACACTTCATCGAAGTCGATTCCTTCCTTCTGTAGAAATCCTTTCGCCACAAGTCTCGCCTTGTGTCGAGTTACTTCTCCTCTAGGATTCACCTTCACCTTGTAAACCCACTTCACATCAATTGCCTTCTTGCCTTGAGGCAATTCGACAAGTGACCAGGTGTTGTTGACTTCGATGGACTCTAACTCTTCATTCATTGCTTTCACCCACTTCGAATCTTTTAATGCCTCAGCTGCATTGACTGGTTCGACATCTGCGTAGAAAGCATAATGTATCAGCTCACCCTCTTCATTAACTACATCGTCTGATGTAATTTCACATTCTTGCAACCTTGCAGGCATGTGTCTTGTTCGTCGAGGTCTGCTTGGGCCTGCTTAATCTATGACTGGCTCCTGTCGAACTTCTCTTTCGACTTCAATGGCTGGTTCTTCACAAGAGATTCTCACTGAATCCTTCTTGGCATTCTTAGTCCAATCCCATTCTTTAAGCTCATATATGATCACGTCCCTGCTGATCACTACCTGCTTATTCGCTGGGTCGAACAACTTGTAACCTCCAGTCGAATGATATCCTATCAAGATCTTCTGATTCGACTTGTCATCAAGCTTTCTTCTCAACTGATCTGGCACATGTCTATGTGTTATAGATCCAAACACCTTCCAGTGACTAAGGCTAGGCTTGACACCAGACCAACATTCTTCTGGTGTGATTCCTTCAAGCTTCTTCGTCGGACATCTGTTCAAAATATATGTTGCTGTCGAAACTGCTTCTCCCCATAATTCTTTGGGTAGATGCTTTCCATTCAACATACTTCTCACCATGTTCATGATGGTTCTGTTCTTTTGTTTTGCAACTCCATTTTGCTGTGGAGTGTAGGGTGGCACCATCTCATGCACAATTCCTTCTTTTTCACATAATGCATCGAACTCTTTCGACACATACTCTCCACCACCATCAATCCTCAGAATTTTCAGCATTCGACCACTCTGTCTTTCGACCATAGATTTGAATCTGGAAAATACCTCGATCACATCATTTTTCTTCTTGATGAGGTAAGTCCACAACTTTCGGCTGTAATCATCTATGAACGTGACAAAGTACCTGTTTCCACCAATAGAATCCACCTGGATTGGACGACATACATCAGAGTATATGACTTCCAGAATTACCTTCGACTTCCTTCCTGCATCCTTGCTGAAGCTATTCTTGTGTTGTTTCGACTGAACACACTCTTCACAAACTTCGCTTGGAATGTCGATTTCTGGTAATCCTGGAACCATATTTCTTCTCTTTAGCTCTCTGATGTCATTGAAGTTGAGATGGCCTAGTCGAAAATGCCATAAACACTAATCTCTACTGGCTGCAGTTACTAGACACTTGTGCTCCATCACCTTGAGTTCAATCTTGAAGGTCCTATTCTGAGACATTGGAGCCTTCAAGATCAACCTACCACCTCTGTCGAGAACTCTCATCATCTTGTCTTCGACAACTACCTTGTAGTTCTTTTCGACAAGCTGCCCTATACTGAGCAAATTACTCTTCATGCCTGGTATGTACAACACATTGGAAATTGTTGATCTCTTGCCATATTTCCTCATAATCAAAACATCACCAACACTTTCAGTTGCTAGAGTGTTGTCATTTGTAAACTTCATTGTGTTCTTCGACGAGGGCTTCATGTTGACAAACCAATCTTTCCTTCCAGTCATGTGTGATGAGCATCCTGAGTCCAAGTACCGCTGATCTTGGAATCTTTCGTCATCTCTTGTTGTGACCATCAACAACGTCTCTTCTTCTT
This sequence comes from Lathyrus tuberosus, assembly GCA_022829125.1. Lineage (NCBI taxonomy): Eukaryota > Viridiplantae > Streptophyta > Magnoliopsida > Fabales > Fabaceae > Lathyrus > Lathyrus tuberosus. The sequence goes on from JALAZF010000394.1 coordinate 6,008,511, forward strand.
CTTCTTCATGTTTCGCCAGCTTTGCATCAGTTTCTTGATTTTTCTTCTTTTCTGGACAATCACTAACATAGTGACCATACTTCTGACAATTGAAACATTGAATGTGACTTTTTTTTCGGGTTTTGACCACCACCTCTTCCTTTACTTGCAGCACCGCCTCTTTGGTTGCCTTGGTTCCAGGGTTTCTTCTGATTGTT